>JACGDI010005646.1:482015-532745 GCA_014898725.1 Jacaranda copaia | reverse complement strand
AAAATAATGATGCAAATAATCCAAAAGAACATGAGTGCTCACTCAACTCGTAGTTTTTTATTTATATTATCAGTACCTTCACATAATATAAAAAAGCAATCCATGTAAAAAAAAAAATCATGATGTTACAATAATTTTGAGACAAACGCACATCAGAAAATCAATTAAAATATACAATTATAAAGACCCTTACATTCAACAGCATGATATGCAATCTTCATTATTACACTACGAAACAATCTTTTGGTAGACAAATCTTCAAAATGTGATTATGTACCTTTTCTGCCTTGCAAACTGCGCGCATCCGTTGATCCAGATAATGTGGTGTTGACTAAACATGTACATATGGTGGCAACAATGGCAGTCCTACTCTAAAGCAAAAGTGGCTGCCACAAATATGAAATATGATGCTGATTCAGTTTCCAATTTGTGCAAAGTTCTAAGACATAATAAACCCACTGAGAATTTTGGGGCTACTGTAAGAATGGAATATGGTATTGGCCATTAGGCTATTTAGTGTGGTTGAACACTCATTTCATGTTGTTTTATGCTTTAAATATTTATTTTTAAGTGTATACGGAATGTGCTAGATTCTTATCTCAATTATGAATAAACAATCAAGAATATATACTGGTAAAAAATGTAATGATATTAGGGCCGAATGTTGTGGCAATCATTAGACACAGTGGGAATCATAATGGATTTCACAAGCATTTGCCACATCAAAAATGGAAAAAGTTCGAATCTAGTTTTGTTCAATTGAATTCCAACTTTTTAAAGAGACGTGCGAAAAGAAGAGTGGTAGGCACACCGTTCACCATTGGGACCGCCATGAAATTGTTGTAGAATCTTGGATCTTTTCAAGTACTGAGGGATCATTAATTAATTTTAGAGTTTTACGTACGATGCATTCGGTATTGAATAAATTAAATAATGTTGCTTTTTTCATTTAAAAGATTTATGAAATTGACTTCATCTTTATGAAACAATAAATTTCGAACTCATTTTAGGTGATATTTAAATGATTTTATAAATTTCTTCAAATATTTTATAAAATGATTGGAAGTTTACCAGGTGTTATAAAACATTTGGTGCTTATTTCTTTTAAAAAGAATATCCTGTAAACTAGGAATTTTATAAGCTTTTAAAAGGAAAAAAAGAAAAAGGAACTCTTGATTTATTTTTAAAATTTTAATAAATTTATATAATTTTAATCATGTTAATTATAAAATTATCATTATTATGATTTTATAAAATAAAAAAATTATTTTATTCAAACACATCGAGAGATTTTTTTTTTTTAAAAAACAAGACAACGGTTTATAAGCTCCAAAACTATTGTAATATATTTAATAGCTTCTAAGATGGCTTAAGAGGGTTTAACAAAGTGCCTTCTTACTATTTCTCAACATGTTCGGCCCTTTTAAAAAGTTAAAATTGAATTTGAAGCATCATGTCACTTTAAAAAAGTTGAGAATAATGAAGAAAATTTTCAAATAAGGGAAACTGATTAAAGTTAGTCATTGAAGCTGCATTTAAATTTTTAGAAAATTTTTAATCTGTTTAAAGTAAATTATTTTTGTGTGGTTTTGGGTATTGGGACTTTATCTATTCTTCCCTATGATTTTGGCTTTTACCATCTATTCTATTCTTACACAAGAGAATTAGTTGATTTTATCATAATTAATGATAAAATAAAACAATGTGTAATATCTTTTGAATTAATGTCAAATGAAAATAACATCATGTATTTCTTATATATAGGAATATCAATGGAGTTGATTTTAATCCAAATTCGATTTGAATTCGATCTAATTGTTTTAGATCTTTAATCGAAAAAAAATTCGACAAATATGATTTGATTAAAAAAGTTTGTAATTAGAAATAAATAGAGCAAATATGAGAATGGTTCAATTTGATCCATAAATAATTCGAATTTTTTGAATATATTTAGTAATATTCATATATAGTATTATAGATATGTATACACAATGTCCTATATCAATGTCAAGGTGAATATTTGGATGAAGGGAGTAATGAACTTTTATGCAACATACCAAATTAGATGATTTTCATGTAAATTGTTAGATTTTGAGCTTATTTACATTATAATTACATTATTTGTTTCTCTATTTTTGTAACAAAAAATAATGAGGGAAGAATAATGAGTAGGAGTTGAATGCCATGATGTGGTAAGAATGTAATGCAAATCTTGATTTGATCAAAATGTGTTTCTTTTTTATAAAACTTTGAGTCTATAATTAGTTGATCGAAAAATCAAGTATAACTATGTATTTATACAATTATTAGGAAATGAACCTAAAATGCAATGATCCAATGAATGAATGTGATTAAGTTAAATTGTACTATTGCTTTTAAGTAATCAATAAACTTGAAAATTTATTCATTAATCTGTTATGTATTGTTTTTAAAGATGACTAGAATATGACATATTACTTTCAAATTTGAAATTAGATTCAATATGATTCGATTCAAATTGAATCAATGTTAGCCCTACTTATATATTTATTACAAAGACCACCTTCAAAGGCTCTTGATAAATGAATTACTCACACGAAATATTTAGTCAACCGGCCAAAAATTTAACTTGATACAAATATATATTGGATAACGAAATATAATACAAAAAAAGGGTAGACAAAAGACTACACAAATTTAAAACGAACAGTAGAATGAATTTTTATTTTGAATAAATGAAAATGACAAAATAAAAATCATAAAGAAATCGAAATGGCAAAATGTCTTTAATAAATCCGAGCCCGTTATGACTTATGATCAATTCATATTTAAAGGAGAGAGTCCATGGATATCTTGGCCATGGAGCTTTCATTAGGGCTGTTAATAGATCAAATTTTAATTTTAATTTGATTTGAATTCAATTTGAATTTTAGAATTTTTATTTGATTTAAATATTCGATGGATTAGATCCTATTATATATATATATATATATATATATATATCTGTAATTTAAAATAAATAAATTAGATACAGAATTAAGCAATTCGATCAGTTAAAGATCCGAATATGAACTTTAATAATTTTTTATTAAATTGATAATCTTATATATAATATTAATAACGATTTTAAAATAAAATCTATATATTATATTGACCAAATATTTATTTTAATGTCTATATTATGCTATTAGTATTGAGCCTTTAGCCTATAAAATAAGAGGGATGCTAATAAAATGTCAAATATAATAACGTATATTAGTTTATCTATACATTAATATAATGTAAAATATGGATTTAATATTCAAATATTTAACTTTTGAACTAATATATAATAAAAAATTATAAAAAGTTCAAATATAATGTAAAATTACTTTATGAATACAATACTTTTTTATAATCCAAAAGAGAAAAAAAGAAAGAAAGAAAGAAAGAAAGAAGAAAAGAAAAGAAAAATAAATAAATAGGGTTGGGTTTTTTTTATTAAATTTTGAATATTTATTGAATTCGAATATAGTATTAATTAATAAAAATTCTATAAATATCAGATTAAATTTAAATATAAATTTTAATAATTAAATTCGAATTCAAATATAAATGATCAAATATAAATTCAATTCATTGATAGCCCTAACTTTCACATTGGTTCTTCCTAGTAATGCCCAGTTAAGGCCCAATTATGGAAGCAGCTCAATACATAGATTACATACTTCATATGAAGTGGGATTTGATCAAGGCCTAAGGCTAGGAATGCCAAATTGCAACAGTTTGGGTTTGGGAAGGATTTGTCAAAGTTAAAAACTTGACCTGTCAAATCTTTTATAATTTTTTTGGGAGGATGCATCACAAATGATGCATCTTTTAATTTTTTAATAAATTAATATTTTTTTATTATCAAATTTAATAAATTAATATTTTCTTATTTTTAAATTAAGTAAATTAAGTTATAAATTACACACAATGTACATAAGGTGGACAAAATGCCTATTTTGGATTGAACGTAAGACCTTTCACATAATAGGAGAAACGGATGCCACTTGGGCTATAAGTCACTGAACAAATCTTTTATAATTTTGAAATCCCATGAATTGAACCTTTTAAACATGCTAAATATAGTTGTTTTTAAATTTTAAAATTGTTAAAAATTATGTTTTAAGAAGTTTTGATTGGAACTTTGTAAGTATCCGAAAAATATTGACGATACTACTTACAAATTTTTTTGTGAATGTTTTAATATTTGAAAAATTACAATAGTAAACATATATTATATTTTTACTTTTATATTGAAAGTGTAGACGATTTAATAGCTTTACTTTCTTAATTTAATTTATAGAAGTACGTATGACATTTATTTTTACGTCAGTATATCTATGTAATATGCACAGATATATACACATGTGTGCGCCCATATACAAATTTTGTATATGCATTTTAAATCTAGCCTCTGCATGGAATTTTAATATAAAATATGAAGTATGTAATACATATGAACCTTACGTTAAAATAATTTTAAGTAGATATTCAAATTAATAATGAATAAGATAGTAAGTGGGATTCTATTTATTATTAATTCTACACAAATTGATCATAATCCAATCAAAATATACTAACTAAGCTCAACTAATTTCACATGATAAAAACAAAAATATAGAAGAAGAAAAGTACATATGACATGTTTTCAGCATATATAGAATTAAAGATTCATCAATAAGGGCATGGCAACATATTAAGTAATAATATCAAAATTGTCATTAGTTAATTAATATTATATATATATTAAGTAATAATGATTTTTTTGTGCTTAGCACGATAATATTTTTGCACCATCTTAATAATAGCATAAATTTTTCATAGAATGTAACTATTGAATTTGATGACACATATACAATCATAACTTAGTAACCACAATTTTTGTTATAAGTACTATAAATGTACTTTGATCGTCTCATTGTGGAATTGTTCAAAATATGCTCTAGCGTCTTCTTGAAGTTTGATTGTATAATCGATTGGCAATTATTCTCATGGAGCATTTTCATCAAACTTAGGCCAGATTTGAGATGAAACAGTTGAATTGAACTCTGCCATTTTTCTTTGAAGCTCTCTTATTTCATCCCCATGATCATAAAACTCTTTATTAAAAAGATAAGGGAAAATACCATATTCTTGGATTGAATAGATGTATGGTAAATTATGAATATGGGGAGAATTTTGTCTGGAGAGAATGTAGATGATAGAAGAATTTTCCGTAATGTTCCCGGTTATTTGATTTGTATGACCTTGAACATTTTCATCCAAATAGACAATGGGAAGAACTACTCAAGAAATGTTCTAGCAAAAGGGTATTCTTTTAGATAATCAAACCACCTACTATGGAGTTCTGCAAACTACTTGATATACTATTCAATAGGGAATTCAACAACAATTTTCCACTATTCTAGCATATATCAAAGTAAACACAAGAGTTCTTTTGAAAACATTAGATGAAATGGACTAGAGACACTAAACAAAGTAAAGAAGGAAAAATCAGGATGAAATCCTAGACCACCAAAAGTACGTAGACTCGTTTTCCTAACAGTGAGAGATTGGTATTTTAACATGAGTTCCTTTGCTCTGGATTTAATAGTTTTGATTTTTATTAAATCAAAAAGCTTAGGAGGAAGACTCTCAAGAGGAAAACTTTGAAAACACGTTGGCCATGGTCAGATTAGAAAACAGGTAATTTCGAGTTTGGAGAGGAAACTTCTCATTTGCAAGGAAGTAGTTAAGAGACTTGTAGTTGATTACAAGTCTCATCTTTCCTCTAGCCTGTTTTAACCTTTTGTTAACATAGAATGCTTGACTAGCCCATAGAGAGTTGTGGACTCAATAAAACCTTCATCTCATAACTGGGCTAATTCTTTGAGAGCCAACTCCATCTAATTAGGTGGCATTTCTGGGTGACTTGCTTTTGTAGGATTAACATTTATATTCTTCTTGAAGGGCAGCTGTACAAAAAACTCTAAATTTTTCCAAAGAGGGTTTGTGCATTTATGAAGGAAGTCTGAATGAGATTTTGCACAAAAATCTCCAACTAGATTGGTTTGAATTTCAGAAATGATATCAACAGGGGAAGCAATATTATACTATAGCTTGATATAGGGAAGAAAATAAGATGTAAAACGAAGACCTTCAAGTTTTGGAACAACTTTTTTCTCCCATAGTTGTTTAATAATATCAAACCCAATAATAATATCTGTCCCGGGTAAGGTTGAACCAAGGAATTTGTGGGTTAAAGATAACTCAGGGAAAAATTGAATTTTAACAGGCTCGCTAATTAAACCAACAGACAGTGTATCACTATTAGTAACCTGAAAAAATTCATGATATTTTTTCCAGAAAGAGGCAGGAAGTTTTTTTAGATTGAGAATAGAACTGGAAACTCCTGTATCAAGTAATCCAACAATAGTTATTAGATTATCAAAATTTTGAAGAATAATTTGTACCTGAACAAATGGTACAACAAGAGCCAATCCAATCATCTTGATCCCAAAAATTGGAAATATTTATTCATTACTTTATGCACTGGAACCTGAATCATCATCAGAAATTTCTTCAAGAGCGAACAGAGTTTGTTCAGAAGGCTATGCTTCCTCAGAGAAGATAGACTCTAGATCATCTTGCTCAAGATTGCACTGTGTGAGCTGAAAAATTTCTTTGAGAATCTTATCCCTTCTTTTGTTTGGACAGGATTTCGCCTAGTGTCCTCGCTTTTGACAAATATGGCATCTATCTCCTTTATTTTTTGTGAACTTCCTCCGAAAGAAACGTCTTCTTTTCTTAGGCATCCGCTGTTGATTGTGCTTTCTTGATCTCCTATGATGCTTGTAGGACTTTATCGGACAATGGCACTTTTCTGATTTACACTTGATCTGCAAATCTTTCTGATCACACTCATTACAGAATTGCTTTTCTGTCTCTTGAAGTTCTTTAAAGAATTTCCAATTATTGCATAACCTGTCAAGAGCTTTGATAAAAAATTGATAGACTTCTCCCAAGGAAGTGTTTGCAAGAGTTTTCTCTCGAAGCTCAATTAATTTTAAAACTTCTTGACCAAGAGACTCAGGAATAGAATTCAAATAAGCTTGCTTAAGATTTAGATTGTCCATCCCACCAAGAATATAAAACCTCTGTGACATTCTTTGGAAATGTTTCTCCAAATCCTTTTTTTTGAATGAATAGCACCTAATTTTGAAAAATTCCTCTCTGGCCGCATCAACATAGTTCTGATATTGATCAAGAAACTCAATATAGATATAGTTCATGAAAGTCTCTATGTTTGGTGAGTTTCTAGTTTGGATATGTCTATATTCTCCTAAAGCATACCACTATTCTTTCAGGGTACCAGTTATCGTTGCTATAAAGCCATTAATTACTCTTGTGAGTGTAGCATTTGGTCTTTGAAGTTCAGTGACACACCAAGACATCATCTCATGTATACGTTGTTACCATTGTGAAGGTGGAATATCGTCAAACATAAACATGGATCTTGATGTTGTATTACTGTAACTATCATCAGTTTCTTGGATGTGTGGTTCCTTGTGTCTCTGTTCTACTTGTTGACTGGTTTCAAGTTCATCTTCAACAACTGGTTCTTTAGGAGTCTGAGAGGGTTGATCCATATAAAAATATGGCATATCCTCTGACAGATCTTCTGAATTGCTGAGATTGCTAACATTTTTTGGAGGTATTGATAAAATGACTGGCCAAGGTGTATTAGGTTTATTTTTCTCAAAATCAGCAGCTTTTTTGAGAAAATCTATTAATGGATTAATAATGGAAGGACCTTGTAGCATGAATTGATGAGAACCCGATTTTGAAGTGATAGGACCAGTTTCCTTTTCTTTTGGTGGTTTTGCAACAACTGGTGATCTGTGTTTTCGCTTGTATTCTTTCGGCATGAAGAATAAAGAGGAGTTTCCAAACATTTTTTAAAATTTTCTAAGCTATGAAGAGGTTGCGACACAACTGAAAAGGTAGAAGAAGGTTTTGGTCTACTCCATATGGAATCTCTTTGATACTGTTCCTCAAGAGATTTAAGTTAGGTCTTGAGGGATTTGATCTCCTGCTCCTTGTGGGAAAAAGGTTGAGACTGTTGAAGGAGACGCAAAATATCGTTATGGACGGATTCAATTTTTTGCTTTAAAGTCTGGATTAATCCTGCCAACTGATTATCCATCTTGGCCTCAATTTGTTCTTGGCTCCTGATAATTTTCTGCAACATTTGATTTTGAGCAACAACATTCTCTAATTGCCAATTAAGTTGCTTCTGCAGTAGTAACCTCAACCAAAGACCCATTAGCATTTCTGAAAGTTGGATTTTTTATCTTCCATGAATGCTTGAACTCCAGGGTATGAACTTCTTTTGGAGGAAACGTTTCTGGAGCTGAAGAAGAGAACGAGGAAGGGGTAAACATCATGATTTGCTTTGGTGTCATGGTTGGCGAATTATCAAGATTTGTATCATCTTGGTAGCAGCTATCATCATCATCATCCCAACCAGAATAAGTTGTTGGCCATGGTGTAGGAGGCAGTGGAGTATATTTGACTAAATAGTCAAATTTGCTAGATAGTTGTCCCAGAGTATCAACATGGGGATCATCTTGAAAGAATGTTGAACGTTGTCTTGGGATAACATTTTGAACTGAGTATAAATCGGAGATCCATTACCATCGGATCCACTAATTAGAATTGTAGGTTGGATAGTATACAAGGGATTAGAGCAGCTAGGAACATTAGTTTTCTCCTTTTATTTTTGAACATAATTTCCACGTACCATCTTGGTTTTTATGGAAAGATGGCTCTGTAGACTGAATTGGTTTAGCCTCTTTTGTAGACTGATGATTTCTCTCATAGGCAGTAATCCATGTCTCTGGAATCAGTTTCTGCAACTCCTTTTTTGGAATTTGTCTGGGCACATAGGTACATCTAGGAATATAATTGGTATCAATAGAAATGAGCAAGGCATCATCTATTTCTTGTGGGAAGGCAAAATCAATGGAATGATTTTGAATCTAATACACCATATGATAGTGGAGTGTTGCTGAGTATGTTGTAGCCGTTGGAATTATGCCACAAATCTGAATTTGGAGCTTGAGTGCTGACCTCAAACAAGGATTGCTATTGGCATGTTAAAATTTGAAAACATAGTGATTAGAATTGTTCTTACATTCAATGTAGTCTGAACAGTGCCAATACAAGCATGCTGATAATCAGAGAAATGAGTATCTAGTAAAGCAATCTTTGAGGTGGTAGGAAGAACCTTTCGTCTATGCAAGGTTAATGCAAACCTAATGGCTCTAAGGTGAATATGAGTATAACCTTTAGAAAGCCATAAATCTGGAAAATGGGAAGGTAGCTCAATGGATACCATTTGCTCTTTTTCTATGGCTAGAAGAAAATACTGATCAAAGGCTGATGCTTGGACATATTCTTTAACCTGTATCTTAGATGGGTTGATCAAACCTTTTACAGTTTTGGTAAAGGAAGATTTTGGTTTGGAGAAAGTATTATATGGATTGATAAGAGGAAGGTTGGTAAGGGAAACTTTTTCATTTTTAGGTAGATAGGTAATTTCATAGAAAGAATCAATCTTAGAGGTATTAGACTTTTGAAAACTAGAATTAGGAATAATAGACGAGGAAGAAGAAGAGGTAGAAGGCCTGGGTAGTAAACTATCCATGGCTCTGATACCAGATTGAAGCTGGTATCTTATCAAGGTATGACTTCGCTATAAACAAGCCTCAACTATGGACAACAACAAGAGCGTGTCCTCTTATGATAAGATACTTGCTTCGTTTAGGATCAAAGTTTTGGAAAGAAACCAGATATGGATGAAGATAATAAAATTCTTTCTGATGTAGAGGATCCTTTTCAGGCAACTGCAGATTATACTCAAATTTTATAAAGAAGATAGAGATTTGAGGTAATTTCAATGTTTGAGGTTAATAGAAAATACAAAATGAACAAGATAACATATAGAATTGCAAAACTTAAAAATAGAAGAAACATTCTGAAGGCACACTAGAAATTTTATTCAGCTTACTCTAATCTATTCTGCTCTCCAAGTATCAAGACCCATCCTTTTATAGAGGGATTGATACTATTTGAGAAGTACAACGCTAGACAAATGACAAATAAGCTATCAGACACACTTTAGACACCTAGTACAATTATTTTTGACTTTTACGAGCTAATAGTATAATAATGCAAATAAAGAATCTGACTAGTACAACACCTCACCGTACTCAGTATAATAATTCATGACAGCTTACCAAACTTAGTACAATAATTTACATCATGTCAAAAAGCTAGGGAAAAAAGGAACAAAAATAGTAGTTGATTTATTTTGATGGAGAATCTCTGCTAGTAGGTTGTCAGGTTAAGCAGAAAGTCCCATCTTTTCCCACCATTGATCCTGGTTGTCTAACTCGTATGGGTCCTGGGAATCAATGAACATTTCATCATTATTGTCATCATCATTTACCTTTTCTTTTCCCTTGGAAGATGAAGTAGAGATAGTAGAAACAATAGGGACTGAACAAAGTTTTGTTGTAGTAGAACTTTGTGGAATTTGATTATGTGAGAGGAAATTCCATCTAGAGTTGAAATATGATTGAAAGGCTCCCCACATGGAATAATTTTTACAACTACTAAGATGGTGTAAGAACCATTACTGTAGCAATAAAATTATTATCCCTTGACATATACTAATCTTTGATAAATTTGGTAGTGTCACTTAATATTTTATCATTAATTTTATTTCTTGTTTTTGCGTGCCTTTGTTTTTGTAAGAATTTGGTAGGCTTTCTTGATTCCCAATTCTTCAAGAAAGTACAGTAAAATTAACTGTCCATCAAAGTGTGCGGTACATATATTGGGAGCCCTCTCTTTCTTTTTGTTTAGGAGCAGCAACAGAATGTTGGATTTTCAAAATTTGAAAAAAATGTTAGGTTTTCAAAATTTAGAAATATGTATACACATTATTTTTACAAAACTGCAAACATGCATAGATACATATATGACTATAACACTTTGCACGTGTGCATGAGAGAGAGAGAATCTTAAGCATAACAAATTCATCTTCAAAAGAAAGAACAAGACTCTTACCTTTATTAAAAAATAATTTGAAATGGATTGGTGCTATCTTAAAATGAGTTTTCTCTAATTTTCTTTTGGTTGAATTTGTTTGTTATAGGATTTATTTTTTTTTGATTGAATTAGGATTTAATATAAGGAAAAGATGATTTTTAATTTCTTTATGGTAATAAGGTTAATTTGATCATTTAGTATAATAATTTTTATTTTATTTTTGATAATTTAATTTTAAAAGAAGATAGTTTCATGAAAGAACCATGGTTCTTTATTTTTTAATGGTTCAAATGTGAGGATTAAATCAAACTGATATGAATGGTTAAAAAGTGAGTACGTGATGACAACTTAGAATCAAGGATACGGGACCCTAGAAAACCCTAAGTAAGTAATCGACAAATCAAGTAGCATGTGGGTGATTTAAAATTAGAAACACCAATATGTTTTAATTTATAATTAATATTCGTAAATTATTGCCCATTATTGTCAGTTCATTATCTAAGAAGTAAACCTCCAATTACGTAAACTTGATTACTACAACTATAAAAATAAAATTAGTTGTTGGCCCTCAAATTCCACAATTTCTGTTGAGATTGATTCAAATTAGTTTTTGGTATGTTAAAATTAGTTCCTACAAATGTGCTAGTGGTTGAATTTCAATTTCTTTCTAAGAGTTGCTGTGTTAGTTTCTATTGTCTTTCTATGTCAGTTTCTTGTACAACCTATAAAAGGCCTTATTTTTTGTTCACTGTATAAGATAAGGAAACTTCACTTTCTCTCAAATATTCTATCCTCTTTAAAGTTGTTTTCTATTGTTATTCTGCCAACATATTTTGGTACTAGAGCCATTATTTTGGGACCTGTGAGAGAGTAACTTTTTTAAGGGAAAAAAAAGAGCGGTTCATGTAAACCTTAACAATGGTAGGCAGTAGTACTTCAACTACATCTCAACCTTTAATTCCTTTATTCAAGGGTGAGGGTTATGAATTCTGGAGTACAAAAATGAGAACCCTATTTATGTCTCATGAATTGTGGGAGTTGGTGGAAAATGGGTACCATGATCTAGACGACAGGTAAAGGCTTCGAGAAAACAAAAAAAAGGATGCAAGGGCTTTATTTTTTCTTCAACAAGCAGTCATGGATAATATTTTCTCCCAAATCTTTATAGCAACTACTTCTAAGGACGCATGGTAGACTCTTAAAAGGGAATTTTAGGGTTCGTCAAAGATAATTACTGTTACACTACAATCTCTTTGTAGAACATTTAAAATGCTTCAAATGGGTACTTCTGAATCAGTTCAAAATTATTTTTTGAGGGCTTTTGCAATTGTTTCTCAAATGAGGACATATGGTGAAAAAGTTACTAATGAAACTGTGGTTTCCAAATTATTGAGGAGTCTAACTCCTAAATTTGATCATGTTGTCGCTGCAATAGAGGAGTCCAAAGATTTATCTACTTATTCCTTTGATGATTTAATGGGTTCTTTGCAAGTCATGAGGATAGGTTGAATAACTCATTAACAAAAAAATGAAGAAAAGGCATTCCAAGTCAAAGGAGAATTCTCTCATACTAAATCAGATGACTGAACTTCAAATAGAGATGTCTTTTATGGTGGCTATCATGGTGGAAATCAAGGACGATCTGGTGAACAAAGGCAGTTTAAAAATAACCAGAGACTAATTAGGTGCCATTTTTTTGGAAAATTAGGTCACAAAGAGGCTGATTGTTGGACTAAGCAAAGAAATGAAGGGAAGCATGCTAATGTTGCATAAGAAGAGAGTATGTTATTTATGGCTCATTGTTTTGATAAAATTTTTACTGATGCTATTTAGTTTTTGGATAATGGATGCTCTAATCACATGTTAGGTTTCAAGTCATTATTTAGAGATCTTGATGAGACAGAGAAATCAATAGTTCGACTTGGTGATGATAAGGTGATTAAGGTTGAAGGAAAAGGTACGATTGCCATCAAAACAAATCATGGTAATACTGAAATTCTAAATGATTTGCAATTTGTTCAAGGTTTGGAGTGTTGGACAATTGATGGCTAATGGGTACAAAATCTTGTTTGATAATTACTCATGTAGTGTTGAAGATAAGAAGTTAGGTTATACAATAGTTAATGTCCAATTGCCACAAAATAAAATGTTTCCACTTGAATCCTCTCAAGTTAATAATTATGCACTTGTTGTTAGTAAAATTGGTGAGTCTAAGCTATGGCATTTCCATTATGGGCATTTACATGAGGGTGGATTAAAGTTGCTAAGTCAAAAGAATATGGTTAATGGGTTACCTAAGATTGAGTTTTTTGAGTTTTGTGAAAGGTGTGTTTTGGGAAAACAAAGTAAAAAAATCCTTTCCTATTGGAAAATCTTGGAGGGCTAATGGTTGTCTTGAATTGGTGCATGTTGACTTATGTGGACCTATGAATATTGAATCGTTGGGTGCAAATAGCTATTTTTTTACTGCTTATTGATAATTACAGTTGCATGAATTGGGTTTATTTCTCAAGATATAAATCTGAAGCTCGTGTTACTTTTAAGAAATTTAAGGCCATGGTAGAAAATCAGATTGGCAACAATATTAAATGCCTTCAGACAGATAGGGGTGGTGAATTTATTTCTACTGAATTTAATGGTTTTTGTGAGGAATGTGGTATTCGCAGGGAGCTTACTGCACTATATTCACTAGAGCAAAATGGTATTGTTGAATGAAAGAATTGAACTACGGTGGAAATGGCTAGAAGCCTACTAAAAGCCAAGGATCTCTCAAATTCTTTTTGGGTTGAAGTACTTGCAACAACAACCTATCTAGTGAATATCTCTTCGACAAGGGTTGTTATGAATAAAACACCGTATGAAGCATGTAATGGTAGGAAATCATGTGTAAGTCACTTAAAAGTTTTTGGTTGTATTGCCTATGCTTTAATTAATTCTCAATCTCATCACAAACTTGATGAAAAATCTGAAAGTGCATTTTTGTTAGCTATAGTCCTCAGTCAAAAGCATATAAGGCTATATAATCCTTTAAGAGGTAAGATTGTTATTAGCAGAAATGTGATTTTTAATGAAGATGTAGAATGGGATTAGAGAGGTGCTCAAGATGCAAAAAAGAATAACCAGGTTCCAGTTTTAGAATATGCTATTGTTGATAATTCACCCTTAAATTGAGCAAGTTCCTTTCCTATAGGCAGTAATTCTTCAAGTCCAATTAGTTCTAGTTCCTCCTCATCCAATGAAACTCCTCTAAGGAAATTTAGGTTCGTGAGAGAAATTTATGCATCTTGCTCTTTTGCTTTGTGTGTTTTAGATCCAACAATTTATGAGGAATTCCTTGTCTTGCATTTTGTCCCTTATTCTTAGGTCTCACAATCTTATAATCATTTGGGGCATTTTTTCTCCCACTATAAGGAGCCTTCTTGTCATCTTTGATTAAGGTTTTAGATATTTGTTTGTCTAAAGCCTCTTGATTTGCCAATATATTCTTTAATTCATTTAAAGTTGGCTCATGAGCCCATCTATGAGTTTATGTAACAAGACTAAGAAATTTGGGTTGCAATCCATGGATTATGATCCTTCTCATTCTTGTATCAGTGATTGCATTTAGAGGATCTAATTTGCAAAATTTCTTGACATAAAGATTTAACTTTAGTAAAGTACTCCCTTACCGTCATATCATGTTGTGAGACTGATATTAACTCATTCTTGAGTTGTTGTAACTTGGTATCATTGTTTCGGGTCAATATCCCTGAAAGTGTATCTCACGCTTCTTTTGGTGTTTTTGCATTCTTGATCTGTTGCAATAAATAATAATCCATGGCTATTGATAAAGCGTACATGGCTTTTCCAGCTTGGACCTTTCATCTTTTTAAATTCATCCACTTCAGTTGGGGGTTGAGTTTCACTTCCCTCAATGATACTCCATAAATCTTGACCGAGCTGGTAAAATTGCATACGAACACTCTAGGTGCTATGATTATTATTGTTAAGTTTTTCAATTCTACTTACCAAAGTGGTCATTTCTACTACTGTGATTTGGTAAATTTTGACCAAGTAAGCTTGATTCCAAATCGACTAGCTTCACAGTCCTAGATTGCGTACCAATGGCTTCTTGACACAACACAAACTTATTTGGTTGCTTCACCTCATGTGCTTGCTTTTATGGACCATCTACGATATCTCTCAAACATGTTGTTAATGATTCTCGATCATCTGCATTGATACCTCTTATAGAAAAATAAAAAAATGCTAAGTAATAAAGATAAAATGCAAGGCACAGAATATATATTTTTTAATTATTATTATTATTATTATTATTATTATTATTATTATTATTATTAAGATAAATTATTATTATTATTATTAAGATGAATTGCACAATATATATAAGGATACAACTCACAGCACTCACACTAAAACTTGGCTGCCTTACTCTTACTCATTTTTGGCAAGGCCCAAGCCATATTTATAGAATACAAAGTCAGTTGGCTGCAGAAATTTTTCGTGGTGCCGCAAAGGTTCGAGAGAGAGAAGTCGATGTATTCTTCTAAACATATTTGATCATTAATCTATAATTAACGCACTTTTTTTAACAAAAAGAAAACATGCAATTGAAAGGGAAGCAAAGAACAAAACACAACCCTTATGAACAACCTTTAAAGTAGCAAAATGAGAAAACATAACACAAGACTCAAAGTTAGGGACTTGCAATCTTGGAGAACAACCTCTGGCGTTTCTATAATGAGGGCTTTTTTAGGGTCATACACTCGTGATTTTAACTTATTGACATATATTTACTTTTTAATTATTAATATTAAAATGATTTAATTTTCATTCTAGAACCATCATAAATTAAAAAATTATGATTCTTTTAAGAGCCACTTCCACCCATAATTAAATTACTAGAATTCAAATTTAAACCATACTCTTTAATAATTTAAAAGTTAGTTACCACTTTAATTTTTTTTTAAAATAACCTTATAACCTTAGATGATATAACTTTAATAATTTTAAGTTACATTTTTTTTAGATAACATTACAAATGACAAATTTTATCCTTTCAACAAATCAATATTATCTTATTTTTAAATCAAGTAAATTAAATTATTTGCTACGCAACCAGATATACATAAAGTGCACAAAGGAGTTCATTCATGCCCAAATTCAAGACCTTCCACATAATAGGGGAGATTGGTGTCATTGGGCTACACGTAATTGGACTTTTAGTTTCATATTTAGTAATGTTAAAATAGTTAAAATGTCTAAATGTTTTACTTAAATTATTTTTTAATTAAAAAATTAAAGAATTAAAAAATAAAAAATCTAAAATAATGTTGTATATTAGATAATGTTAAATAGTAAGCATATGAAGAATAATTTAAATAATAACATTACATATTTAATAATATTAAAATAATAGATACAATTTAAAATAATTAAATTGAATTGAATAAAATTAATATTTAATAAAAATAAAATATAAAAAAGAAGTGAAATGAAAAAAAAATGAAAAAAGAAAAAAAAGTGTGTGCCATGACAGTTATCATAGCAAGGTTGCATCTGCCATAGTAGTGTGGCAATCATGGCTATTGCGGCTTGCCAAGGCAAATTGCCTCAGCCATGGCAAGGCATAGCCATGGTAGCAGAGCCATGGCAAGGCGCGTAGCCATGGCGTTGGTTGCTGTTATGGCAAGGCAGCCATCATGGGTGGGGTTGGGGATGCAAGGTGAATTTTATGTGTGTGTATATATATTATGTGTGTGTATGTATGTGTGCATATACATAAAAATTTAAAAAGTTCTATTAGCGTTTTAATTTGAAAAATAGGGATAAAATTATTATTTTACCAACTATGTTAATTTTAACGATGGATTGTTAATATTAAGGGATATTTGTAATTTATTCATAATTGTGGATTTTTTTTATAAATAAGTCAAAATTTTAAGGAATGCAAATAATTAGCTATTAAATTATTAAATGGTATCGTTTAATTTTTATTCATATTAATGTAATTATAGGTGGAGGTGATTCTTAAAAAAATCATGATTTTTCAATTTATGGTGGTCCTATGGTGAAGATTAAATTATTTAAATATCAATGATTAAAAAGTGGGTACAAAATAAAAAGCAAAAACCATAGACACATGACTTTAGAAAGCCCCGATCTGATGAAACCTAAAGCACATCCCTGTAAAACTTTAGTTGTAGTTAAACAAGAGTCCCAAACTATTGGGCTGCAATTGCGTGTGGAAAAAATCTCAAAATTCATGTCTCTAAAACCAAAAAAATGGGATGGTCAAGATTGATTGTGAAATCCATCGCCGTTATTTTGAGAAATGAGAAAGTAGCCATTGTCTCTCTCAACCAATTTTTCTTTAAACAAATCCGGTTGAGAGGATCTCGGGCCGTTCAAACCAATAATCACAACCCCTAAGCTAGTACTTTCCGATAGCTTTGAACATGTTAATACACGTGATTTTTTTGACTATTTGTAATTGATCCATTTATAATCTCATACTTGATTATCTGTAATCAATCTGTTCATGTTCTTGCTGCTAACTGACTATTTGTTGGGTTGATTTTTCCTTATAGATTCCTATTGTTCTTTATTTTGAATATTCCTCACTAAGTCCTTTGGACTTACCCTTCACCCGTTTCTTTTATATTTTCTCAAACAGGACTAAATGATAAGCTTGGACTTTCGATTAGATCAATGAGTATAATTTTGTATTGGAATAGCCATGTGTATTTGCTTATGGGCATACTTGAGCATGTTTTGTAACCCTAGAGATGTTGTGATATGTTAGGTTTGAATTTGATATTTGCAGGGTGTATATATTATGTTGCACATTTTGGAATTTCTGGATCTTGTGGCATAACCCTTGTAAGGGTTAACTTGCTTGATTGTATTTGCTCATGAATGTTCGAATCGTACTTTTCATTTATTAAAATTCCCCAAAGTTCTTAGGAGATCTCAATGATAGAAAAACGAAAGAATGAATTGAGGATTTAGAGAATATGTTTGAGATACTTTGCTATTCAGATGATCAGAAGGTTCGGTTTGCTATGTTTTTTCTAGGAGGTTCCGCCCAAAGTTGGTGGAAGATGATTAACCAAAGGTGGATGGCCGAAGGAATACCACGGACTTGGGAAAACTTCACACGAGATTTTATGAATAAGTATGTGCCAACGGTATTGAAGCAAGCAAGGGAAAGAGAGTTTATTTTAGTCAGTACGAGGCTACTTTTAGCCGACTAATACAATATGCTCCTGACATACAAGATGATGAAGGTTGACAAACTTGATGATTTTTTCAAGGGTTACAGTTAGAATTGAGAAGGGGTTTAGCCACTTGTGATCTGATGAACTTCAACCAAGCATGATAGTGATTATGGGAGTCAAATATGGATTTTGACTATAATTATACTCTTTTGGATAGGTGATGGAGAAGTGGGTTTGACAGATTAGTAGGCGGTAGATTGTGGTAGCTTTTTCTAAGACTACAAGTCTGGCTGTTGGAGGAAACAAGACAGATGTGTAAGTTGCGATAGAGACCAACACTATGTGAAAGATTGCTCTAGACGAAGAGACCCTACTCCTATAGAAAAGGGAAAATAGATGGCAGGAGCTAGCGAAAGATAGAATATACGAGCTCGTGTCTATGCTTTGATAGGAGAAGAAACACTATATCCTAACGAAATGGTAAAATGTATGGTTTCTATATTTGAAATCTATGATAATGCTTTATATGATCTTGGTGTTTACATTCTTTCATACATGTTGCATTTCCTTGAACTAAATATGCAACCTGAGATTAGGGTTTATTACATAAAAGTGGTAGCTGAATACTTGAAAGTAGTTCCAAAAGAAGTGAACTCATCACCTATTGCTCGAAAAGATGAAAGTAGTGGCCAATGCCTTGAACTGATGGCTGGAATGGCACACTTACTAGAATTAGAAATATTAGGAAGCCTACGAATGAGTGCTATGTTGAAAACTAATACAGCGAGTAGGATTGCAGAGATAAGTGCAGTTCGAATTACAAGATGAAATGCGATGAACCCAAGTTAATGATATTTGGATAATGAAACAGAAGAACAAGTTGAAAGTTCTGAACAGTTTGAGTTCAATACCAATATTTAAGGTATTTTTCTGTTCCGAAAGAAAATATGAGTGTCGAAAGAAAAATTACTAGATAAGACACCCAAGTCAAGATATATGATGCATCTTAGAAGCATGAAGATGTATCAAGACTTGGAGAAGTAATCCTGGCATAATTTAATAAAGAGAGAAGGTAGATCAATTGATCGAATCTATGTATTTTTTGTTTGTTAGATCCGTACTCAGATGAGAATTTGGGGACCAGATTCTCTTAAGGGGGGAGTTTGTAACACCTTAGGAATTTGGCATTTTTGAAAATAAGGATTTAAAAGTTAAGATATTAATTGGTTGTATTTTAGGGCTCTAAAGATAAATAAAAAGGACTTGATTGCAAAAATTTTAAAACTTTTGGGGTCAAATTTATAATTTTCAGAAACTTGATTGATCATTTTTTGAAACAAGGGGGTTTGCATGGAAGAAGTTTGGTCAATGGGGTTGAAGCTGAATTTTTCAAAGTTTGTAGGGACTTGATTGAGGTTGATTGGAAATCCTTGGGGCTGATTTGAAATATTGAAAACCTCAATTTTACAAAGTTTGGGTAGAATGCATTTTCTTCTCCATTTTCATTTCATTTCTTCTTCTTTTCTTTCTCCTCCACCTATAACCAACTTCACCTCTAACAACTACCATCGATAGCCCTTGTTTTCGCAAACCAACACCATAGTTGTGTTCCCCGCACCTTCAGCTTTCCATTGATGCCCACATGCACGGTTGAGGTCCATTGGGGAGCTACCGCGAGAGGAGGCCGAGAACAACTTTATGACGGAGTTGGTGGGTTTTAGCTTTTTCGATGGTCAACTCCAATCCTGAGGCTGGGATTTGGAAGAGCTAAGAGAGAGGATCATGATGGTAGGTTTACATTGGAGATCGGTGCAGCGGCAGCAATGAAAAATTGAGAAAAATAGATAGCAGTATGAGGTGGTGGTAGTTTTATCGAAGTGGATTTTGAGGTTGTTCCCGACATCAAAACTTGGGTCTGATTAGATATTTAGAATTAAGAGGTTGGAAAGCTTCTTAGGGTGGTGACCATAAGATTTTCTAGCAGCAACAGATGGCTATTCTTGAGTATCAATGATTTGCTAGGGTTATTCCTAGGCATCTTTCATTTGTTTATGATGTGCTAGGGCTACTCTTGGATATCATTCATATTTCAGCCATATGCTAGGGCTACTCCTAGTTATGGGTGATGTGTTTAGGGCTATTCCTAAGCATCAATTATGTGTTAAGGCTACTTCTAGGTATCATCTGTCTATCAGCCATATGCTAGGGCTACGCCTAGGTATGGGTGATGTGTCAGGGTTATTCTTGAGTATCAGTAATGTACTAGGGCTACTCCTAGGCATCTTCCATCTGTTTGTGATGTGATAGGGCAACTCTTAGGCATTTTCCTTCTGTCTGTGATGTGCTAGGGCTATTCTTGGGAATCTTCCATCTGTCTGTGATGTGCTAGGGCTATGCTTGGGCATCTACCATCTATTAGTGATGTGTTAGGGTTATTCATGGGCATCTAATGTGTATCAAGTTGTCACGCTTGAATATGATCGATTAAATTGAATAAGATTTATTCTGATAAGCTTGTCTTGTCTGGATTTGTTGAAATGCATCTGTCATATGCATTACTTGTTCGTACTTGTATCCTAATGGATAATAATCTATTTTTGTTTGATTCATAGTTGCAGTTGTATTGATATTGAATTGTAAATTGTTGAGATGCTCCTTTCTCGACAGGTTCTTATAATTACTATCATGATATCTCTCACTAAATCCTTTGGACTTACCCCCATTCTTTATCTCTTCGATAGGATTAAGTGAAAGAAATAAAGTTCAGACTGAGAACAAAGAAATACTTCATGTAATAGAATGGGTTCACTTAAATTGTGTCACTGAATTTAGCAACTTTGTGATATGTTAGGATAGACGATGAATTAAAAAAATATTTTTTTATTATTTTTAATGAAATAAAAAAGTTCAATAACAAAAAAATTAAATTATTAATTTTTATAATTTTTTAATTAATTTGAAACTTATTAAAACTAAATTCATGAAAACCTACAAAAAAACTTTTTCTTAGTTAGAGTTTAATTTTTCTCAATTTAGAAAAAAATATTTGATTGTCCATTTGTAATAAATTATCAAAAATATGAAATATATTAAATCTATCTTTTATTTAATTTTTTTTTAACTATTCTCAATTTCAAACAAATCAAAAATACAAATCTCATAAAATAATTTCATTATCTTAAATATATCTCACAAATAAATTAATAAATTAATAAATTAATTCATTGTCTATTTTTAAACAAGGACCAAAAAATACAATTTATTAAATTTATAAATTATTTTATTTTAGATATCCTTAATTTTAAACAAACTCAAAAATCAAAACTCATAAAACAATCTCATTATCTCAAACAAATCTCACAAATAATCTCACCACTAGTCACATCAATCTGTCACATCATTATAATTATTACATTTTATCATATAATCAATCACAACCTCATTTCTCAATCCCATTTCTCTAAAATACCAAAACAATTCCAAAATTTCAAAAACATGAAAAACCAGACATTGACTTACAAGCAATCACAACCTAAAGTACCTATATTTACAATTTAAAAAAGTAGTTGCAAAATTAATGAATTAAAATTACAAAAAACAAATTTAAATCCTAAATTAATATCTAATTATATAAATTTAAACCTTAATGCCTCAATCATTTTCAACAATCATAAATACATAAACATAAAACATGAAATTTAGTAATTATTAATTTTATATATAATAACTATTTGTTATCAAAATTTGCTAATTGATATTTTTCTATTAATTAACACATATAATTTACATAAAATTTGATAACTATTAAAATTTTAAATTAATATAAATTCAATAATTAAACCCTAAATTAACCTTAGAGTACACAAATTAATAATTATATCCTAAATAAGTGGACTTTTTTTTTTTTTTTTTTTATGTAAGCGATGAAATTTTATAAAGTAAAAACCACGAAGATGCAATGTTAAGAATTACAACAATAGAAAATTAGCACAACATAAACTAGCCTAAAATAAATTAGAACAATCATATGAAAAGTTAGTGGAAACTGAGAGACAAATTGAACAAATTGAACATGCACTAAATCAAACAAATCGAACACATATAGAACAAATTTAATTTACACTAATCCCATTCATAAACTAAACCCTTAACATGATTTACATTGAAAACATAATTAAGTTTCAAATAAAAATAATATCAAAAAATCATGCAATGAAACCACAAAGTTCATAAAATTTCAACAAATAAATATTAATCCCAAAATTAAAAAAAATGAACAATCAACTAAATAAATACAAATGCATACACATAATTCCCTAAACCTTAATCAAATAAATCATCAAAATTAATCAAACAAATCATAAATTTTAAATTAAAAAACTGGTCGACAACAAAAATAACGGTTGCTGAGCAAGGTGGGGCCGACAAACGGCTATGGCGTGTGGCTAGTGTGCTGGTGGTTGGCATGGTGAACGGTGGCGAATGGTGGTGGTAGAGGAGGAGGGAGATAGAGAGCACAGAGAAGAGAAGAGAAAATAAGGAAATAAGAAAGGAAAGGGGGAAAAAAGGGGCGTTGGAATTATAATTTCTATTTCCGATAGAATTCAAATGAAGGATCATTGGAAAGTTCGCTCAAAATATTAATATTTTTATTTTAAATTATTTTTTTTCATTTGTCGATGCAATTCCCTCTAGCTATTTTGTCCGAAAAATTTTCTGACAAAATTTCAAACGAAAATCTGGTTGGAAATTTTCGAGTCAAAATAGCACCAAAACTCTCCAATTTTACTATTGATTTTAGGCAAATTTCCAATGGAATAAATTTTTGATGAAATTTTATTAATTTTTCTTTAGTGAAGATGACTTTTTAAACCTAAATTTTATTTAGTCATAAGAATAAAGAAAAACATTTAATTAATTTGAATTGTAACAAACTAAATCTTAAATAACTTGAATTGATAAGCTATATTTTAAAAAAGTAACTATATATTTTTGCGCAAAAATAGCAATTGTGTAATCTGGCTTTTTACTATTGTTCATTAAAATCTCTCTCATGATAGAAGATCACTATAACTATTTATGCTGAAATATTTATTGTGTAAATATAAACTATTTAAATGTAGATAAGGGTGAAAGTTGAGTTTTGCTAGACTTGGCTGGAATTTGGGATAATTGATCGTCCCGGTCAAGTGGTCTGACTCCAAAGACATTGGGTTGAGCTCTGCAATGACAAACAAACATCAAGCTAGTCAAAGTGCTCTCGGCTACGACACTCCGACGCTCAGGTTAGTATAAGAACGATTAGATAAGATGAGCAACAAAATGAAAGCTTTTAGTAAAGAATGGCATACCTTGGGAAAGGCTAGCAATAGGGTAGTTATAGCCTTTTCTAGATGGGTGATATGTCCAAGTTGTTCTTAACATGCCTGAAGAGCTCATGTCCTTACATGTGGAGCTTTGGGTCATCTCCCATTTTTGTACTATTCTAGGTGGCTTTATCTCCAACTTTTAGGGACTAAATAGTATACTGGTAGTGTACCTTCTATCAGGGGTGGTAGTAGGGATGGTATTATGGTGGCATGCATCATTAATATGGAGGCATATTGCATGATAGAAAATTAAATGTCATAGTAAAGGGATTCTGTAGTGAGTCAACCTTTCTGGTTGACAAGAGAATTGACCTCAGAGCAAGCTCCAACTGCACTAGAGGGTAGGCAGTCTTCTATGCTTAGCTCACATGTAATTCTTGGGTTGATATCATTGAGTTGGGTCTATTGGGTCATCTTATAGCATGAGTCCCCCCCCACTTTTGAATTTAGATCGAGAGCATCGACGAGAAGAATTGGCAAGTAAGGTTGTGAAGTGGGAAGGTCTAATTGATAAGGGTTTAGTGCATTTAATGCGCCTGCTACATTAAGCCACACGAAGTGCCAGACGATGATTGGGCTATTATTACAGCTATTTGGTTCCCACGCCTGTGTGCTTATAAATAGGTGCGGTTAAAATGCTCATTTTTCACTTTTACTACTTTGCATTTGGTTGAGTTTTGTATTTACAGCACTTTCTACCTTTTATTCCATGCTTTAGAGTTCATCGAGATCTTGTGAGTTTTCCTCCCAACTTATTTCAAGCATAACATTTTCTTTAAATATGTTAGGTGTGTACGATGATATGGATAGCTAGAGGAGCGATAATGAGGCTATTAGGTTAAATTGAACTCCACTCTGAGAGGAGGGTGGTAGTGCTAGTGGGTCGAGTAGATCTTCGAGTGATGAACATGCTACTTCTGGAGGAGACACTGGCTCGAGTAAGGTGTTGGTATCTTGTGGTTGACTTTTTACCCTCAACCATTATAGTGAAATAGTATAAAAAATTATCCCTGTTGACTTGCGCACATTAGGGAGCTCTATCACATCCCTACTAAGGATGAGTTAATAGTCCCCAGTTCTTGAGATACAATGCATTGACCTCCCAAGGGGTCCATTACTATGTTCAAGGAAGCTATAAGGTATGGCCTTAGGTTCCCTCTTGCTTTAGCAATGATCGACTTGCTAATAGGTCTAGAGGTCTGCATAACACAGTTGCTACCAAATTATTTCTTGACCATATAGAGTTTCGCAGCCCTCATGCATTTATTTGACCAACCAGCTTTCTTTGCAAATTTCTCCAATCTCTTTCATCTTTTAATGTCACGAAAGTCAGGTAACACTGATAAATTGGGCTTCTATTACCTCATTGTTCAACCTCGTTGAAAGGTTTTGGTTATATAGTCTTCCTCCTATGGCTAGGAGTGGAAAAAATCACTTTTTGTATATTTGAGAGCTTAGGGAATTCAATATTTCAAGGGGGTAATAGTGGGTCATGTTGAAATACCGAGTAATTTGACTCCAACTTAGCCTAATACCTTCGTCTAGGATTTAGTGGAGTTTGGCTAAATAGAGGCCCTAGTGTTTATTGGGGAAAGGAGTTTGGTGTTAGCTGGCTTGTTGCCATTCAAGATGGACTTACTAATGGATGATCGACTAGGTAGAGAGCACTGTCGATTTTGTGAATTTATTTATTTGCATGTATCTTTGCGTTTGATTTTGATCATTTATTTTTTCTATTGCCTTATGTGTTGACAGATCATTAGGAGACCAAGAACTATGCAAGGTAAGAAGCTTTGGCTCGAGCATAAAGGAATGAGGATCACTGTCAGGCTATGGTTACTCAATGAGAGGCCACTTTGGTTGGGGGCCCTATTGCCCTAAGCCGTGCAACCATCTTCAAGTGCATCGCTAACTTGACCTATGGCAACAATAGGAAGTAGCCTTGCTGGTTGGGGTAAAATGCAAATGATCAAGCAAGGAGGTCTTGCTTAGAAAAGGGTTGCGGTCAAGAAGGGAAAAGGAAAAATCACAACATCGGGTGAGCCTTTGGGTTATAATCTATCAGGTGGTACGGAGACGACGTGCTTCTCTAACTATTGAAGTTGCTGTTTTCTCAATTCAAGATGGAGACTGCTATAGTTGTGCATAATTTGCTCTTAATAGTATCAATGAGGTCAATCGGGGCGAGCCGCCCCACTCAAGGTGAAGATGGCCTAACTATTTGTGTTTAACTAGAGAAAGTTCATGGATTTGAGCTAGGATAGCGTAGTTAGAGCTTTAACATATCACATAAATATGGTAAGTGTATGGTCGTTTCATATGTTTCGTCGAATATTATTTGCTAGTTGAGCACAGTTTAGTCATATAAAATTTTTATCTTTCAGGTGAGCCAGCTAGGCTACCATTTCTTCAGGAGGTCAAAGTTGGCTATGGTTGATTGCGAGCAGCTGTAGGAAGGAATGATATGGAAAAGCTGAAGGCGCAGTTTGAGTTTTCTCAAGCTAGGGTCAAGCAGTTGACAAAGGAAGTCGGAGACCTCCATGGTCAACTTGTGATGAAGGATAACCAACTAGTGCTTGCTATCACAGAGAAGAGCAGGATAGATGAGCTATTGCACCAAGCTAGACTAGACACGTAGCATGGCTATGACTGGTAAAACAGCAGGTTATAATTTGACCATTTAGGATATTTGAATAGAGTTCTATAGAAAGTTTTTGCTCATTCGATGGAAGGCCATGTAGCAGTTCATGCTTTGCTCAGCGTTTTAGGATGTGAGCGTTGCTTTCTCATTGGCTGATGCTAAGAGTGCGTTCAAAAAAGTGGTGAAATAGCTAGAGTTTCTGGGCTATTTTTTTTAGCAGAGGGTAAAGATCACATTAAACCTATTTTTGATAAATAGTTGCAGATGTTTCCTAAACTCGAGGAAGCAATTGTTGAGGAGGGCGCTGTGGGAAATGCTTTGATCTAGCCCTCAATTGAGGTACAGAGAAAGGAGGTCAAGGTGGTGAAGGGGCTAGCCATGGTAGTAAAAGAGTTCAATTTTGTGAATGAGTTTGCCTTTGAGATTCACGATGGGATGGTCGACATCGCCCATTTTCTACCATCTCACTAGAGTGATTTTTGTCGACAAGGCGAGACCATCCCAACCAGCCCCAATTGCTATCCCACTCTTAGCTGTGAGGCTCGAGCAAGAGGTAGATAGCCCACTGGAGGTTCCCATCTTCTCAAGCGATGAGCTTGATTAAGCTATAGAAAAAGGTGCTTAAGGGGCTTGGACTGACGGTGTGGGGTTGAGTAATCACTAAATTTTGTTTTGTAATGCCCTGCGAGGCATTACTTTGTAATGCCCCTTTCTTCTTTTGTAATTGAAAGTTTGTAATCGAAAACTTTAGTTTAATGAAATAGCATTTCATTCTCATCGATGTGTAATTAGCTTGCTTTGTTTTTAACGCTTTTATTGTTGTTGAATACCGATCATTAATAAGTAACAATTTGATCACAAATAATATAACTCCAATAATAAGAATTATGGTAAATTTGAATCGATGAATACAAATATAATGAGATACTGGTTGACTTTGGGGTTGATTTGGGCTATTGTCGCTGCATTGAAATGAGTGCTTTTGTCAAAATGATCATATTAACTTAATACTTGTCACAAAGTTTTCTCCAACTATAGGGTCAAATTTTTAGTTTGCCGTTAATAAATAAGGGCTTGCAATTTATCGTGTATGATTGATTAAGAATGAACTAATCATGAGTGTAATGATTAATAACATTGTTATGATGTTTTCACAAAATTTTCCTTGATTATGGGGTCAAGCCCTTGATTGAGCCTACTAGCTTAAAGAGCTTAAATCATTTTGGTTGACTGCAAACTTCAAGTTGGTCTGGGTTGCAAAGTCTCGATTCTGTGGCTTAAATTCTTTGTTCACATTGATTTTATGTTGACTATGGGGCTAGTGTTAGGCTGAGAAGCCTCAATTTGGTGTCTTGAAGTTGTTGTTCATGTCGATTGTGGGGTCAACTGCAAGTGTTGGATGAGAAGCCTCAATTTTTAGCTTGAAGTCATTGTTCACGTTGACTATGAGGTCGATTGTAAATTTTAGGTTGTACTTAGTTGATAAGCCTAGTCTTTGCATTGGAGCCAATGGCTAATTGACTAAGAGGTTGATTATAAGAACTTTACTCATTTCGCTTCATTGGGGACATAATCTGGTAGTGCAAGTGAATAGTTGTAGAAAAGTTAAAAATTTAATTTACATGATATAATACAGTGGAGACTTGATGTCTCTGTATACATAAAACTTCTTTAGATTTATAGCATTCCAAGGTCATTGGAGCTCGCTTCTATTCGTGTTTGTGAGTTGATATGCATTATATTTCGATGTCTTAACCACAGAGTAGGGTCTTTTCCATTTTAGGTCAAGCTTGCCAGCATTCTTCGACACTTCAAATTTTTTGAGAACAAGATCCACGAAGTTGTAAGGACAAACTTCTTTGTTGTAGTGCTTCGTCATTTTTAATCTATAGCGTTACATCATGTTGTACGTTTCTTGCTACAACTCATTGATGATTTCCAAGTCAAGTTTCTTTTTAAACGTGTTTCTAATTAGGTTAAAATGGATCACCGAGCTGTGTGTTGTATCAATTTGGATGGGATAATTGCCTCAGAACTGTAGACTAAAGCATAGGGATTGTGACTTGTAGTTGTTCAAGGGGTGGTTCTGTATGCCCCTAACACTCCAAGGAGGTCATTTGCTTAGCTCGACCCAGTCCCTTTAAGTCATGCTTTAAGGTGGTCAAGGATAGTTTTATTTATTACCTTAGTCTTGCTATTAGCCTATGGGTTCCTGGCTGAAGTGAAATGCTAGTGGATCCCTAAAGTTTCACACCAATTTCTTATGTTTTTGCTCTGAAATTAGGTTTCGTTATCTAAGATCAGGACCTTAGGGAGATCAAAATGATAGATAATGTTCTTCTAGATGAAACTCTTGATGGTTGCATCTGTTATCTCAAGGATTGCTTTTTGGTTGACCTATTTGGTAAAGTACTCAACTGCAATAATGATGAATTTCCTCTAATCTGTGATGTCTTTGGCAAAGAGCCCACTAAGTCAATCCCCCATTGGTCAAATAGTTATGCGACCTGAATGCTTATCATGGACTTGGTGGGCTGGTGTGGTATGTTTGAATGGACTTGCCATGACAGGCACTTTTAAGCGAAGTCGACAACATCTTTTAATAGTATAGGCCAAAAGTACCCATATTTGATAACTTTATGTGCCAGAGATTGTCCTATAGAATAATTCTAACTAATGCCTGCATGGATATCTTGTAAGAGCTTATAGGCTTGGTCTGGATCCAAGCACCTTAGAGGTGGTCTGAAGATCGACCTCGTATAAAGTTGATCATGCTCGTTGAGAGCAAATTTGATTGCTTGACCTTTGAACTTATGTGCTTCATTTTTATCTCTGGGAACTGTACTTTGACTCAAGTAGAGCTTTATTGCATCATGCCAAAAAAATGGCTTCTTCAATGTTTCTCACGAGATTCTAGTCGAGAGTGTCGATAGATGGTTTACTTATGACTAGAAATGTTATTATTCTATCTCTTGTCCTTCTTGTTGAGCTGGAAAATTTGGATGGGTGTTAGCACGCTCATTTTCCAATTAGGGTATATAGCTGAGGGTGAATTTTTTAAATGACTACTGTAGTCTTTTTACCCCAACCAAATACTGGCTCATGGTTGAGTCCTTGGCCTTGAAGTTCCCCTCGATCTGTTATGCGACTAGCTAGAAATCTATAATCGTTGTTAGGTGCTCAACTCCATGATTTGTTGCCATCCCTATTCCCACTATGAGGGTCTCATATTTAGCCTCATTGTTGGTGAATAGGTAGTTGAACTTTATTGCGAAATCATACTCCTCTACTCGGGGAGAATGGAGGGAAACACCTATACCCCTACTTGAAGTGGTCGCTAACCCGTTGATGTGTAAAGTCCACATAAGAGGGGTGTCACCATCCTGATTGGGGAGGTCAACCCGCTTGATGATGAAATTAGCTAAAACTTGTGCTTTTATGGCCATTCGGGATTGAAAAGTGATATCGAATTCTCTCAGCTCAGTGGCCCACTTGGTCAATTTTTCTAACGTGTCTGACTATGAAAGCACCTGTTTCAATGGTTGGTTTGTTAACACTACAATGGCATGAGACTGAAAGTATGATTGTAGTGTTTGAGCAACAGTGACCAAAGTGAGAGCAAACTTCTCAATGTCAAGGTAGTTGTGCTTTGGGCCTTGTAATGCCTTCCTATAGTAATAGATAGGTTAGTGATTTCCATCCCTGATTGAGACCAAAACTAAATTGATTGAGGCCGCAGAGATAACTAGGTACATGTGCAGAATTTCTCCTAACTCTGGTTTAGCGAGCATGGGTAGTGATGTTAAATATTGCTTGAGTTCAACTAGAGCTTGATTACACTGTTTAGTGCATTGGAAACCTGATTTCTTCACGTTCTTGAGTATATTGAAGAAAGGTAGGCTTTTGTCTGCCAAGTGAGCAATGATCTCGCCAAGGGCTATGATCATCCCGACCAGATGTTGTACATTCTTGACTATTCGGGGTGGTTGAACATTTAGTACTGCCTGGATTTTCTGTGGATTTGCTTTGATGCCTCTCTAACTGACCATATAGAGTAGGAACTTACCTCCTCCAACCTTGAAAGTGCATTTGTTATGGTTTAACATCATGCCGAACACTTGCAGTTTCTTGAATGTATGGTTGAGCTCGATGAGATGAACTCTGGCTTCTCGATTTTGACAATTATGTTGTCGACATAAACCTCCAAAGAGTTTTTGATTTCATTCTTGAACATAAAGTTGACCAGTCATAGATAAGTTGCTCCTGTGTTCTTGAGCCTAAAAGGCAAGACCAAGAAATAATAAACCCGATTACGGACTATAAAAAAGGTCTTATCCTTGTCCTTGGGTGTCATGAACATTTAGCTTTGGAAAGCATCCATCATACTTACATTTCACAATTAATAGTAGAAGCAACTAGTAAATCTATAGGAGACAAGGGGTAGGGATCTTTAGGGCAAGTTTTATTCAAATCAATAAAGTCATTACACATACGCTATTTTTCCTCATTCTTGGAGACGAGTACAACATTATAAAGCTAAGAGGGGTATTGGATTTCTACAATATATCTTGCATCTAAGAGTTTGTTGACCTCCTCCTTGATGATCTGATACTTCTCTATGTTGAAGGTCCTTATCTTTTACTTGACTGGCTTGTATGAGGGGTTAACGTTGAGATGGTAGACGATGATACTGGGGTCGATTCCATGAAGGTGGATGCCTTTTAGGCAAATACGTCAATATTTCTAGGTAAGAAATTGACCATAAGATACTCTATGTGATGGCCCATATCACTTCGATCCTAGTAGTCTTGTCGGAGTTCCCAGACTCTAGCTCAATTATTTTGAATTCCCCAATGGGCTCAATCTTGGTATTTTCCAACTTTTTTTTCTTGCTTGCTTGTCCCTCTTTGGGTTCCGCTATGGGGGTGTCTCCTAAGGTCTTCGATTGTGGTTAGGGTTTTTGCTCATTAGATTCGATTGAAATGGTGTAACAACGCCATGCTTTCCTAATGTTGCATTGGAGCTCACATGTGCTAGCTAAGGTTAAAAATTTGATCTTCACGTGATAGGTCGAGATGATAGCTTGAAAGTCATTCAGAGTAGGTCGTCTAATAATAACATTGTAGGCAAATGGGGCATTGACGACTAGATAGTTGATCATGAGGGTTCTCTTATGGGGTGTTTTCTCAAATGATGTAGATAGGTTGATGGAGCCTTTCGGGATAATTTTTGACCCCCAAAACTGACCAAGAATGTGTGAACAAGCTTGAATTTTAGCTATCCCAGATTCATCCTTTTCAAAGTTGACAAAAATATGATGTTGGCAAAACTGCCATTATCGACCAGGACTTTTCTTTCTTCAAAATTGGCAATCTCAAGAGACATTACCATGGGGAAATCGATTTTGTGACCGACCATCTTATTTTTTCGGTGGGCGAGGTCGGCATCAGTGAAAGAAATAAGCTCAACGCTGGTAGAGAGTTGGAAAATTATTTTAATTGGAGTGGACTTGGTTAATTCGAGTCTCTTTTGAGTCTATCTTCTGGCAGACTTGGAGTCCTCTCCAATGGGATCCCTTACAATCATGTCAATAACTCTTCAAATGGGTGGGCGGGGGTCTTAGGTAGGCTTATTTCTCTTATCCTCTCTCCTCGAGCTAACTAACCTTTTTTAACAAAAAGTTTGATCGATCTTGCTCACTTCTGATTAGCTATCTTCAGCTACATATTTTTTGAGATGGTTTTGTTGAATCAACTTCTCAATTTCATCTTGTAAATTGAAGTAGTATTCATTATCATGGCCTCTTTGCTTGTGAAAATGGCAGTATTTCTTGAACTTCTTCATGGCTTCAGTTTCAGTCAGCTTCTTAGGCGTTTTTAGGAGGTTATCGTGTTGAATTATAAATAGTATCTCTTTTCTCGGGAGATGAGTGGGGTATAATCATTGAAGCATTTGAGGGGAGATTGATGACCCTCTCTCTGCTACTAATCATCTTTCTCCTTATTTTTTTTCTTGTCGACCTCAGGATTGCCAAATTTAAGCATATTCATTTTCTTCTGGGTCATGTATCTATCTGCCAGGTTAATTAGCTCCTCCATTGATTGAGTTCACTCACGTACCAAGGCATTAACACATTCCTTATATATGAGGCTCAAGAAAAGCACATCGATCTAAAACTTAAATCTCGAGTTGTTAATTTTCAGCATTTCTATATTGAACTTAGTGAAGAAATCACGCAGGGACTTTCCTTCATTTTGCTTAGCAATGTGTAAATAGGTGTGGGGGGGCTTCACCTTCTTTCGATTTGCGATCTGGTGTAAGAATTGGTTGCATAGTTAGTTATATGAGTATCGATGCTGGCTCAAGTTTTACAAACTAATCGAGCGCAATGCCTTAAAACATGGTTACCAACATCTTAGCATGGATATATTCATTATGGCCATGCAGTTGCATCATATGTTCGAACTGCATTAGATGATTGTTAGGATCCGATGAGCCATCATACTGCGAGAGTCCAGTCAAAACTTCGGCATTGGGGGTAATGCACTCATTAATTATTTCCTGGACAAACAGTGACCCCCTCTCCTGGTGTGACCTTGGGGGACCATCTGGGTTGGGGCACCTCTCAATATTTCTCCTCGAGATTTCCTCCAAATGTATGTTTAGTTGTTGTATCTGGTGGGACACTTCTTCCCACTCTTCTTGATCTACCTGAGTTATGTTCCTGTCCACCTGAGGATTCAAGTGCTTAACCTTATCACGCTGTGGGGCTTGAATGGGCCAAGCGCCATGATCAACAAAATTATTAATTTTATCCCAGGGGTCTAGTTTCGAGCGCTTAACCCTATCACGCTATGGGGCTCGAACTTGCCGAGTGTAATGATCAACAAAATCGGCGATTTCCTCTTAGGAGTTTGGTTGAGTCCTTTTTTGGGGAGGCATCTAAGGTTGAAGCTGCGTCTCATTGGCAGTTGCCTGGATTATGGTCTATCGCAGCTCTCCCTAAGCAGCCTCTTTTCTAGAGGCTGAGGTTACGGAGTGACCCTAGTAGTGGAGGGGCTGCATGTCGATTCAAGGCAGTGAGCAATGGAGCAGAGATTTGGGTGGGTATTAGCTCATTTATCAGTTGTATTAGCTGAGACATAGTCAAGGTGACCACCTTCTCGAGCGGGGCACAAGGCATTGGGGTGTTTGGCTCTTGCTAAGGTTGAGATAGGATAGATGCGGTCCTCTTATTCTCTTTCTTCTCTGAGGTGGCTTGCTTACTATTTACCATTTTTTGATCATAGTCTTAATGTTCCCATAGATGGTGCTAAATGATGAGGGTGAAAGTTGAGTTTTGCTAGATTGGGATAAATCGACTTTCATAGTTGAGTGGCCTAATTTCAAAGACACTGGGATTGAGATCTGTAATTACAAGTAAATGTCAAGTTGGTTGAAGTGCCCTCAGTTACGTCACTCTAATGCTCAAGTCAGTATAAGAATGACTAGATAAAATAAGTAGCAGAGGGCTATTAGTGAAGAATGGCATACCTTAGGAGAGGCTGGCAATTGGGTATTTATAACCTTTTTCAAGTGGGTGATATGTCCAAGTTACCCTTAACACGCTTGAAGGGCTCCTGTCCTTGGATAGGAAGCTTTGGGTCATCACCTATTTCTATACTATTCCAGGTGGCTTTATCTTCAACTTTCAGGAACTGAATAGTACGTTGGTGGTGCAGCTCCTATCAGGGGCGGTACTAGGATGGCATGTGCCATTAATGTGGAGGCATGTTGCCTATCAGAATATTAAATGCAGCAGTGAAAGGATCTTGCAGTGAGTCAATCTTCCTGGTCGACAAGAGAATTGACCTCAAAGCAAACTCCAGCTGCATTAGAGGGTAGGTGGTCCGCTATGCTTAGCTCTTGTTGGGACTATCAACCAATTCAACCTTTGTCCATAGCACCCTGATCGAGTGAGCCTAAAGTGGCACAGTGAGAGGTCAACGTAGTCGACGAAAGGACAGGGCCTTCAAAATGAAATGGGCCTAATCAAATACTTCACATGTTATACCTAAATTGATACTATTAGACTTGGTTTGTTAGGCTATCCCATATCAAACGCCTTCTTTTCCAACAGATGGTACAATAAAGTTTTTAATAAGCAACATTTCTAAGTTTAGGGACCCTAATCCTCCTATTGCATTATCCACTTTCAAGTTAGTTTCACTTCATTGATTTCACATTGATGTCATTTCATATTCAAGGACTTTCTTGCACATTAAAGGACAGTCACATGGTTTTAAGTCTGACAAAACTAAATAACAATATCAGTTAAGATCATGATATATAAAATTGCATAATGTGACTTCAGAGAAAAAGCCTAGCAGCAAAAGCTCAAGCAGAGAAGGAATTAAGCCTGGGCAGCAATCAGTGCTCACACTCACATTGTTCAATGACAATTTCTGATAAGCCTCCACCAAAACTAGCTCCTAAGAGTCCATTTTTGAGGCAACATTGTCTTCCGAAGCTGTCACAGCATCCAGTTTGCATCTTGTTGGAAGCCTCATCAGCACCAGAATCCGAATCTATACAACAGCCCGACAAAGACACAGTAGGACTCAGTTGCCTACAGCATTCGAAAGCATGCTTCTCACATTTGGAATGGTCCTCTTCCTTTCTTGGCGCGTCCATGCAACACTTTTCAACCTCTGCGGGGTTTTCCGTGCAATGACTGTTATGCATCGCCTGCTCATGATCTGATGCCGGTGATTGCGGAGACTTCTTACAACAAGTGCTGTCATTCTCATGCTGACATTTCTGTTTCTGTGCTGTCTGATGGAGCTCATCTTCAGTTACACAACTATTTTTCTTACAACAGCTTGCATTTTTGGAACAACCAAGGGTGTCTACTCTCTGAGATTCCAAATCTTGAGAACCTTTTCGGCAGCATTGAGGTTCCGCAACTCTGGCCTCATTATGCTGATGACAATATCCTTTATGATCATGCTCTTGAGCAGAGCTCAAGCATTTCTTGTTCCCACAAGAACTTGGATCAGAAGAGCTACATTTGGGGATGCACTTCCTTTGAGATTCAATATGAATACAAGAAGAATGATCGGTATGAGAGGAACAGCCAGACGTATTATCACACTTGTTGGTAGGCTGACAACATTTTTTTCCTTGGCCAGGAATTCCTTTCAATAGCAGCATGCTGTTGAAGATCACTAACAAGCATGTTCCGACATCAGTGACAACTGCGGCCCAAACAAGTGGATGACCAGCTATCGCTAATCCTAAAATAGCAGCCTTGATTGAAATTGCTATTACCACATTTTCAATAATTTTCCTCCTAACTTTCTTTGCAATTTGTAAAGCTTTTGGTATTCTCTGGATGTCATTTGACATAAGAACAACATCTCCAGTTTCTGTTGCGAGTGCAGAGCCAGATACGCCCATCGAGATACCAATATCTGCTGTGGCTAATGCAGGAGCATCATTGACACCATCACCAATCATTGCCGTAGGACCCTCCTTCTGGAGCTCTTTGATCATTTTTCCTTTGTCATCTGGCAGGAGTTCTGCATGAACAACCTCTAAAGCCCCTCCTAACTGATGGAAAATTTACTTAGTACAGAATATGAAAGCTTCAGTTTTAAAGAGCTTTAACTACTATGCCAAACAAATATGTGCAGAAATATATCCCAGATATAATTGCCTTTAGCTAATGATTGTGACAGTATATGAAGGCTTCATTTTTAGAAACCAAATTGGTATTTTACCTGAGCTTGCGCATGCTTGGCAGCTGCATGTGAATCCCCAGTTAGCATCACAGTCTTGATACCCATTGACTTCAGCTCTTCCAATGCTTCCTTTCCTCCTGTTCGACATGCATCAGAGAGAGAGAAGATGCCAGCAGGAGTCGAACCCAAGAATATATAACCAACAGACTTTCCTTCTACATCATAACCTTCTAATTTTGGAACTGGATATGAAAAGTTCAAAGGTTATTGCTGGGAAGAAAAAAGGAAGCAAACAGTCTAACTTCTTAGGTAGAATTTAACAAAGTTATTCTGTGGAAAACACTATCCTGTGTTGTAAAAAAGAGGTTGAGTTTTTTACCTGTACTACACCCTGCTCTTGAAGCAACTTTCCAGTTTCCTATATATAAGCCATTATTTTCAATCCTCCCATAAATTCCTTCACCAGGAAAAATTTGAAAATTCTCCATTTTTTCAGGTTGTGGCTCTATTGCATGTGCTCTTGCAAAGTCAACCAGCGCAACTGCCATTGGATGACTTGATTTGCTTTCTATGCTCGAAGTCCTGGAAATATTACTGGGGATGTTCAACTTCATCTTTTGAAGGCATCTTCTATAATTTAGGAGAATTAAAATACCATATGCATTATGCTTCTAATGATTGAAAAGTTCTACTTTAGTACTCACCAACAAGTAATTGTTTGAAGGTTAAACTAGATGAAAATTTCTACTTCAGCATTCACAATGTCAATATAAAGAACTGTTGCTTATTCTGTAATCCTAATGCTGTTAGTTACACTTAAAAACTATTAAAACAGAAAAGAAGTTAGTACCAGTGAAGCAGTGTATTCAAGCTAATATTATCTTGCAGAGATTTGAAATCCGCCACAAGAAATTCTCCCCTTGTTATTGTCCCAGTTTTGTCAAAGGCCATGATCTTTACAAGGGCAAGAGTTTCAAGATGTTCTGCTCCTTTAAACAAAACTCCGAGCCCCGCTGCTTCTGATAGTGCACAGAACATGGCAACTGGTGTGGAGAGAAGAAGTGCACATGGACATCCACTCACCAAAACAACAAGTGATAAGTGGTACCATTCTGTCTTATTCTGGACGCGAAATGCCACAGGAACCATGGCCAAAGAAGCCGATATCACCCCTATGGCTGAAAGAAAGTTTAAAAAGAATACATCAGTGTATGCGTAAATCAGCACGTATATATATCGCAGGTTCATATATTTGTGCATGCATTTCTTTCCTGCTTTGCTTCAAAACCAGAAATAGGACAATAATTTCCTTAATAATTCTAAATTAAGATCCTATATCTATACTACCTATAAAAGTATGGATGCGTATGGCGGTTTCTTTCCTTTTATGTGAGGGCAAAAATATCCCTCCCTAATAAAATTATCACATTTAATACACATAGTTTAATGGCAATTACAATCAAATTAAGTTTAGGATTAAATTCAGTTTATCCTCTGTACTACCAAAGTCTTCAAATACCCCCCTCAAAGTCATCTATTATTAATAAAATAGCTGATGGTGTTAACACTCTACAGTAAATTATAGATTTATCCTCATAAAATAACTAAATAGTATAAAAACCCAGGATATATGGTTGCTTTTTCCCACAAGTAGCTTTTGTTTTGTTGGTTCAATATGTTCTGTATTAGAATGGAGTTGTTTAATATTCTTTAAAAAAATAAAATGAAATGATTTAATATTTTTATTGGATTAGGAGTTAGATGATACTTTAGGTTTTAAAATGAAAGTAACAAAATTAAAGTAAGAAACTTGAACATTATATAGTAAACCACAAAGGTATTTTAGACATAAAATTTTTCAATGATCATATGTATAAAGGGAAGATAATTTTAGTGCTACATTAGCCAAACAACGGTACTTTTCTAACGGCAAAGAAATTTGAGTGGGGGTACTTAAAGGTTTGGTAGTATAGGTACCAAGGATAGATTTGTCTATATAGAAAAAAATGTCACATATCCTATGTTTTTATACTATTTAGTTATTTTTTGAAATTAAATTAGTAATTTATTGTGAAGTTTTGATATCGTCAACTATTTGACTAACAGCAAATAACTTTGAAGAGGCTATTTTAAGGTTTTGGTAGAATAAAGGGGTATTTGATACATACCGCATAGTACATAGGGGTAAAATGAATTTAACCCTTAAGTTTATTTTTAATTAGGCTCATAGAAAATAGTAACTACAATTAATTAAATCAAATCTTTCATTTTAAATAACATATATATATCAAATTTATATTATTGTATTTACTACATTTTTTGTTACAAATTAAATATATTTTTAATTAGAATTATACCAAATAATAATTACACTAAAATTAATTAAATAAATTTTTTACTAAGCAAATGTAATTACATATATTCAAATTATCATATTTAATACACATAGTTTAATGGTAATTACAATCAAATTAAATTTACTTTTATTTAGACTCACATAAAATAAGAATTATAATTAATTAAATCAAGTCTTTCTACTTAACAAATGTATATACATTGTATACATTAAATTTATTTCAAATTAAGTGTCTTTTTTAATTAGGCATATAGAAAATAATAATTATATTATAAAATTAATTAAAATCAAAATTTCCTACTTTAAATTAAATTAAATTATTTTAATTAGATTCATAGAAAATAACAACTAAATTTGAAATTAATTAAGAAAAAAATCAATTGGTGAAGAAAAAAAATGATATTTCATAAATACATTTATACAAATATTCTTTCCATGATCTCCCTCAAAAATAAGACAAGAAAAAAATAAATTTATGTCAAAATATGTGTCCACTTCAAATTTAATATGAATGAATAAGAATACATTAGCTCTTACAATCACATGTTTTAACAAGGAAAACAAAATAATATTTCATAAATGTATTTGTACAAATATGGATTTTTTCTCAAAAGCAAAAAGAGAAAAATATTCATTATATATCAAAAAAGGTGTCACACTCATATGTGATATTACATTTAATATGATAATGAAGAAGAATAAATTAAGTTTATTTAGTTTTTTTATCTTTTCATTTATTTGTGTATTTATATATATTTCTAAAATATATTTTGATTTGTTTTTACATATAATGATGTGCACACATTATTTTCTGGAAAACTAATAGCAAAAGGTGCTTTCATATTATATCACAAATTCGTAAAAAAATTCTTAACCTTATTTATTTAAGTTAAAAAAAATGGGTCAAAGGAATATATATAATTGATAGTTATATTAGAAGCCGTGAAAAAGAATCAATTAGAATTTTGTTTCTTTAAATAATCTTTTCAAATAAATTATTTTCAATTAAAATAATAATGTGGCATTACTAACTTTCAATAATTATTTTTAAAAGGCAATAGGATAGAATATATATAATTTATTTTTAACAAATAACCTTTGAATGATCAAACTTAATTTTTTCTTTAGGTTGTGATAGAGGATGAAGAAGACCTCATCAAGACCAATTTTTACATGACTTAACTAATCATATGATAAACAATGTTAAATATATATCAACAAACATAAGAAGTATAATTTACTCATTATAATTGAGTTGAACTTGGTCATATTTAGTTAAGATTTGAATTTTTTCAAAAAAGTATGCATTATTTGATTGATAATTATGTAATTCAAATTATTAAGTTTAAAAGTTATTTATTCAGTTTTAATAATAATATTAATATGATATGGAGAATGTTTTCTATCAATATATAAAATAAAATATCAATAAATAATTTTCACTTGATAAAATATCACATTTGTTATGTCTCCATCCACACCCCGCAAAATGTATACCCCTAGTTGCAAAGTATATACCCCTTTAAAGACATAATATCCAACAATCAAAAGTTCTTATTTTTTATATTGCTAAACTTAAACAATTAATAAAATACAAATATTTATTTCAAACAATGAATTTCATTCAACAATTCAAGTGTATATTATATTAATAGCCAACTTAATTCATAATCCAATTCTTACAAATTTATTAACTAGCAAAGTTTTAAAGAAATAATTTTCACACTTTTTTTAACAAAAAAAGTTATAAAATAATATAATATTTTTATTTTACACAATGGTATTTAAAGGTTTAAAATTGACCACAATTTAACTTTCTCTATTTTTGGCTTAATTAAGAAGAAAGAAAGTGAGAACATAATTATTATAAATAAATTGAACATATGACATTTTTGTTTTAAATTTTTGATTAAAAACAAGTAGTCCATTAAATATCTAAGATTAAATAAGTAGTGTAAGTTTTAGTTATATATCTAAATTTAGAGGAAACTAATTTATAAATTGCTCTTGATCATTTGAACCACATTTTTGATTTTATTTCATAAAATTACAATTGAAATTTATTATTTAAAAAACCAAAAAGGATTTTTCAATTACAAAAATAAAAATAGAAATTAAATTAAAATTATGGAACAACAACTAGCACAAATTTAATCCATGAGAATGATAAAAAATAAATTAAAAAATAAAAGCTTCTTCAATATCACCTAAGAATGAAAGAATTCAATAGTTGGCTACTATTAATCATTATGTTGTAAAAGATACATATGAATCATGTTTTAAAATGTTAAGTTATTTAAGATATATTTTATTTTAGTCATTATTCAATTCATAGGTTTACATTGTTCCATATATTATTCAGTAAATGATTTTTAAAATGTTAATGAATTGATAAACTTCTATCTTGAATTAACTTCATATTTAGTTGATTTAGTGTTGGATATTGTGGTATATATTTAAAACATCATCGTATATGGCTATTTAAAAAAGTTCACCTATATTTTTAGATACATGGACATAATTTTCTTATAATATTATTACAGCATATTTATTTTGACAATAAAGATGAGATAATATGAAGAGACTACATTAAGTACTATAGAGAGACAGGTATATATTGATAAAATTAAACAGTCTAAGAAAATGAGAAAGTCAATTAAATCTTTGAAGGAAAGAAAGATAAAAATAGCTTGCACCTCTCTTTCAACGTAGCTTTGAATGAAAAAGAGTTAATTCATAAAGAATTCAATTGTCAATATTCAATAATTTATAGCTTCTAAGAGCAAAGAAGATTTCTTACCAATCAAAATGTAGCAATTTTTCAATAAATATGTACTATATGATTTTTTAGTAAATATCATATACGCGGGCAAATATAATTGGGTTTAAGAATTTATAATCCTATACATGCTCAAAGAGTCATGAATTAAATTAAGATACTTAATTACATCCATTGGGAAGCTGTAATATTTAAAAGAGTCTCACACATTTCATTATGGCAATAGAAAATATTAAAACTTGCTTTGGCTTAAATGTCAAATAAATTACATAAGTTGTTTATTTCTCTATCAAAAGAGGTCATGAGCTTTCAAAAAAATATTTGAGTCTTGAACTATAAATTCTCTTTTGCTTCATTTGATGTGAAATTAGACAAAGAACTTACACTTATAAAGGTGGAGTTATAGTTTTTGAACATATCATGATCTTTAAGGGTTAATTTTCAAACAAAAATAAGCATGGTAACTTCCACTTGTATTTTGCCAAACAGAAAATTAGCCTGAGAATAGAAAATATTAAATGAATCAGATTTATTAGAAGCAATTATGATAAAACTTATAAAATCTATGGAGATGAATTCATCTACAAAAATTTTCATAATGTTCAATGATTATTTTTCAATGAATAATATTCAGTTCCATGTCTTAAAATCCATGAAATTAGACTAAATTAATTTATAATTCTCCAAATGTTTACCAATTTACTGCAATTTTGGTCGAAAAAAATAATCATAATATATCAGTGGAACAAGATATTATTATCCATGCATGTTGAGGACATAAACATATAATAACATATTATTAATGTTATGACCTACTATAATTACCACTTCTTTTCCCAAAAAGTGATATAGGTTGACACCTAAACATTTATAGAAAAGTACCTAAATATTCAATAAGGCAATTCAAAATAAAGAATCTAGCTAGGTGACTCTCATAAATCGTGCAATCATTGTTGAAGAATAATAAATAGATTTATATCTTATTTTATTGTTTATTTCATTGTTTATTCCTCTCATATTCGGAAGAGATATTTGTTTTCTTTTTGCTATTGACATACAAAGTTTAACCAATTTAAAAAATAATTTGTGAATCATTTATACAATTAAAAATTTGAAGTTTTAAACTAATGTGATTAATATATATATATATATTTGTCTATTCCTTATTACTAAAATTTTAAATAATTTTCATATGAAAATTTTCATATTTGCAAATTATAATTTATTTATATAGAGATCAAACTTCTACTATTGATTCTATAACAATTCCTTTGGAAATTTTTTTTTATTGTTGATTCTTCAACTTAATGAAGTTAAACTTAATAAAATAAAACTAAAAATTATAAGATTGTTACTATTGCCATAACATATCAAATTTGATATCTGAATTACAATAAAGAATGATGGATATTACTATAAAAAGAGAGACAAGGGGTAGTCAAATTGAAAAAAGAATAATTCTTCAACATCTTTTACTGGGGGTTCAAACAATGTTAATATTAGTAAAATACTATATTTGGGACAAACAATATAGACATTAAAATGGAAGGAAGCAAAAAATGTAATAGGCCACATACATGAAGCAAATTCTATATAAGAGTACTACTGGAGTATCGAGTCATTGATATTGTGGAATGAGTGACTTTTAGTAATCGATTTGCAGTGTGGCTGCTATGATTGGTGAAATGCATTAGCTTGATTGTTTTGTGCTTATCAGTGACTACAATTGATTTCTGTTGGCAACATTGGTAACTTTTGGTTGGCAGTTTGTTTACACTGGGCATATGGCTTCTGAAAATTGCATGAGGTAAGAAATCGGTGGATAAAGTCATTTTTTTGGGCAGGCAGGCTATTGACTGTTTTGTGGGAAAAGTTTGGTAACATAATCAATATTAAATATTCATCTTGATTTCTATAAGGGGACATGTTAGAGAGTCAGGTGGACTGAGTGAGCCACATTTGCTAGGATAAGAAACCATGTTGTAGAGGGCCATAAGTCAGGAGGTGATCAATGTGATGTGGTCGTTTTGGTGGATGGGATACCACCTTGAGTTGAGGAGAAGCTTTCCATAAGGGAAAGACAAGCATATTGTTGGGACAACATAGAGACGCCACAGCATATGAGGTGCACCGAATTAAGTTGAGATCCGAGAATTTTTCTCGGACATCATGTTAACAGAGATTTTGAGTTGAGAAGCTACCGGTAATCTCGGACACAGTGTAGTAACTTTATGAGAATTTGAGTTTCTAAGTTGGAGAATGAGTTTTTCTAGCAGAGTTGAGTGCTCTAGATAGGGACACATGTCTTTTGGTTTTGGAATTGAAAATCCATTTCAATTCCTACTATTAGGTTCGGAATTGAAATTATTCCATCAGTGACAAAGAGATCCCCTGTTGGACACATATTAAGTTCATACTTGTTTCAAGCTTGAGTGGGGGAGCTTACCAAGCCATTTTGAGTTGAATTGGGGACGTTCTTTGAAGGGATTCCGACACCAGAGTATGAGCTTTACGGTCTAGGAATTTCTGAGAGGGCAACCAAGTTTGATAATTAAGAGGAGTGCCAAACTCCATAAGCAAAATTGAGAGGGGCATGAGGTCCCATATGTAGAACCAAGCGAACCAGTAGGCTCCGTGAGCATATTTTGAGCGGAGCATCAGGCTCCTTGTGCGGTGTCAATCGATAGAGGTGGCCAAGCTAAGCAGCTAAGTTTGAGATTGAGCAGAGGCCTTAAGTTTTGGGTTCAAGCTGGCTAAGGGTAGTCACTTGAAGAGGATGCGTGTTTGCTGAGGGCGGCAGCACCTCCAGTTGGGGAGAGTGTAGAGATCACACGTGCATTTCCTGTTTCATGATTTAAATTGAGTAGAGTTGACCGAGTTGAGAGGTGAGTTTTTTTTGGTGATCATTGGGTAGTCATGTGGGCTTCTTTCGAGTTGTGTTTGAGGATATAGTTCAGAAGAACAAACTGAGTTGTGCAAAGGCAAATTTTTAAGAGCCGAGAGGAGCTACCATTCATTCGGTAGGTAAGTGACTAGAGTTGAGTTTGGGCACCGCATACACTTTGAGTCCTTGTGTATGTGTTGATGAGGACGTCAACAGATTGAGTGGGAAAGGATGTTATGGGTTGCGCCTTGGAGTAGAGTGATGACAGTGACTTGAGGGAGCGTTAGAAGCGATAAGGCGTTGTTGGCTAGCGCGTTAGGGTAAAATCAGCCCATGAGTAGAGACGCTTATGAGGTGTTGATTGTAAAATTGTTTTAATGGCATATTTCCTAAGTTGTAAGGATGCTTCCCACCAAGTTTGAAGTCATTTCGTTTCCCTTTGGGCACTGAACATTAAGGGTGAACGAGAGTGGCCTCTTGTGCGTGAGTAGCGTAAAGATAGGCTGAGCAGAGTGGCTTGAACAAACAAACACAAAACAAAATGAAAGTAACGAAAAGAAAAAGACACATGCGTTGCATGTGCACACCTTTTTCTAGTCCAAACAAAAGCTGAAAGTAGGTTGCTTTATATCATCAGTTTGGGCAGGATGTAGGCTATGCTAGGAGAAAATTAAAATATTTACTCACCAGGTATGTAGTATTTGGCGCACTTGTCCATAAATCTTTGGGTTCTCGATTTTTTGTTTTGGGCATCTTCCACAAGTTTTGCCATTCTGGTCGCCACACAATCTTCTGCTACCGCCATAGTTTTAACAGTTATATAGCCTAAAAGTATGCATATAAAAAGTGAACTTCATGGCAAGTATCACTAAGGACAGAGCAAGTAAGGATCAAAGCGCTACCATTGAGATTGATTGTGCTAGCCCAAACAGTGGAATCTTTTTGCTTGGCTACAGGAAAGGATTCTCCCGTCAAAAATTTTTCATCCACTTCACAGTTACCTTCTACAACAACTCCATCGATAGGTATAACTTCACCAGCCTTCACAGCTAGAATGGTGTTCAAGCTGACTTCATCTGCATTGATTTCTTCACCTGTGTCGGCTAGGACAGCTCTTTGGGGTACCACACTAATTAACGACAACATAACAGCTGTGGCCTACATAATAAAGAACGAAATCTAATTGTCAGAAAGTACTTGACTAGAGTAAAATTGCAAACTTTACATGGAGAACGAATTGACATTTTCAGACCTTATGAGTTGCCCTTGACTCTAGCCACTCTGCTATTGTATACAAGAACACCATTGTGCCAGCTTCCCAGTAATCACGAAGGGCAACTGATCCCGAAACTACAAAAGAATATCATATGATTTCTTAGTGAAACTTGAAACCAAATATGTAGAACAAATTACACTACTATCAAGATTATGAATTATCCGGCTTCATTTTCTTTGGATAAATAAAATACTTTTAGGCCAAAAACTGTAAGCATTTCATGTAAAAGGCCACAGTTATATTCTGTTTGCCTACTTAATGCTTACATGTTACTGGATTATGATAAAGTAAATGATGATATACCTGCAATTAAAACAATGATGTTGATATTAATTGTAAGATTGCGAACTGCTGAAACTGCCTTCAATAAAATTGGTGCGATTCCAACTGCAATAGCTCCGAGAGCTAACCATTTAAAGGGGCTGTAGACGTATTTCAGAAATGACAGTGCAAGTAATAAACCACTGCCAAGAGCATATGGGTTTGGCCATTTGTTCTTGTTGTTTGTGGCCCCAGATACTCTGACATTTGTCTCTAGCCTTGCTTGATTAAGTGCTTTAACTGCCACAAACAACACAGAAGAAACAAAAAGAAATCTCAAACATATAAATTTGCTCGCCTTTGCACAAGTACAGATAATTGGAAATGAGTTAATCTATCAAAATACCCTAGTCAACTCTAAGATGTATGATCTACTCATATTTATTTGTTTTCATTTCAGTCTAATAAATATTATATTGCCGATTCAAAAGCAATCCTTCTTATCAAAAAAAAAATATATATTTTATTCTCCTGTGTATCCGATTATTCAGATTGATCATGGCTAGTTGCTAGCATAGTATTTCTTGTTACTCTATGAGTTGATCTTACGTGCTGTAATGTACAAATCAATAAACCTTATGCAACTCATATGATGTCTCGTTTCAAATAAGTTAAAATGGTTATTTCATGAAAAAAAGGTTGCCAGACTTTGCACAAGACTCACATTTTTCTAATGAAACCAACAGTGACACCAAAATAAAAGATGAAATGCAAAGACAACGTCGCAGGGCCACGAGCAAAGTGTGGAATAGCAGAACATAAAGCCCGTCAAGTCAATATTTTAAAATCTTCCTCACACAAATGCCAAAGCTAATTACTTTTAGAAAAGATTGAAACTTTACTAACTAAAGATACGTGGAGGAAAAAAAAAAAAATCGAACTCAACAAAAATGAAAACAATCACATTGCCATGCATTCATGAGATGCATGCTATTCTCAAAGGTCATGTTATTTTTGTTATATGCGACCATAACATATACAAAAGTGCATAACTGCACACACATACTTAATTAAGCCAAGGGGATGGTTCTGTCAAACAACATGTCATACTAACTTTCAACTATTCTTGCTACCAAATTTCTAATAATTGTGATTGAAGAAAGTTCCAACAAGTAAATAAAAAAAAAATTCAATTCTGATGCCATAAAAATCATAACGTGCAATCGCCTATAGGTATTATGTACTCTTTTTTTGTATACAGACACATACATGCACACACACATATGCATGTGAAGGCCTACATATGAATGGGGGTATATGCCCTACAGCAGGAATTGCATGCATCATCGGCATGATTAACTATGTGGCTGCTTTCGTGCTGGAATATTGCCAAAGACAATTCCTGACGCACTAGCACCAAATTGGCGCAAGCATATAATTATCAGCATAGTTGATCTTTCATCAACCACGATTTGTCATAAACGTTGACTTTTTTCACCTGTCCATCCCCGACTTACTCATAAATACCAACGACACTGCCGGCCACCACCGCCTGGAGACAACATTCAAAAGGGTGAAACTAGTTGGTGCACAGTTCACGTGCTCTAGCCGGAAGCCAACAGACTAATTTCCCCTTTATTCTTATCCCTTTTTCCTTCAACTCTGTTCTTGATGGGTGGAGCATTCAACTATTTAATAATATAAAAATACTAAAAAGGAAAAAAGAAGGAAAAAAACAAATAAAGAAGAAGAAGACACAAAGGGCGGATAGCAGGAATTATTAAACGGAAAATACTAATTATATACGAGCAGAATTTACCTATTTGAATCTGGGAGATGATGACAGAATCATGAACAACAATCACTGTTTTGGTAGGGACTATAACTGAAAAATTTTTAATTCCATCAAGTGAATTAAGGACTCTTTCAATCAATGGAATTTCAGATGGACAGCAAAGGCCCAATACATCAAAGTAGCTTTTCTGAAACTTCTTCCCCCCATTTTTGTCAATAGCCTCCATTTCCAACCCCGCTGGAGTTCCTCTGTACAAAAATTACCAAGAAACAGAATGAACAAACATATACCTACTCAAACTTTCTGTCCAATATCTTTCCTTTCAAAAAAATAACCAGCTGGATAAAACTCTATTTGTTGTATATATCCAGGTAACTATAATGGACATAAATCTTGTAACCGAAAAGACACACACACACACCCCAAGACGTTAATACATAGATGTGCGTGTATTTGGCTTGGGGGGTTGGGGATAGAAGCACATGAAAAGGAAAGCAAACCTTTTGATGAATGGAAAAGTGATGATTTCTTGAAAGCTACCTGAAACTAAATCCGATTAACTCTGATTAAGGCTCATGCAAAATGGACAAAGTGTGAGAAGATATATAAAGAAGCTAGTAGGTACTGTGCTTAAAGAAAGCATTGGGATAAAGGATGTCGAGAGAAATTCCTAGGATTCTTATTCATATCTGTGTTAATGCCAAGAACAATCGTCTATTCCTTCTGCCTTGTGGATGAAACATAAATAATTTCGAGTCAGTTGGCAAGAACACAGTTGGACTCCACATGTAAAATGCACTATCTGGGCAGGTTTTATGTGAGAGAGTTTTAATAGAGAAGGAAAGATTTATTTGAAATTTGTATATATATGCTTGCACTTTTTTTGAATTATTCATACTATTATATATAGCAAAAATTTGTATTTATTTAATTATGTAATATTAATTCTAATTATGTAATTTTAGTTAAATGTCAAAGTTTTAAAATTTTGAGTATTTTAATTCAATTAAAAGATTTTTATTAGTTGTTAATTATTATTTCTAACTGACATGATTATATTTTATCTCTAACTTTTTTTTTAATCCAAAATATATTTATCTAACTATCTATTTATACTATTATATATATCACAATGTTGTGGGACCCATAATTATGCAATTTTGATTCTAATTGTGTAATTTTGACCAATTGTCAAATTCTTCAAATTTTGAGTATTTTAATTTAATTAAAAAAAATTAATTGGTTGTCGATTATTATCTCTAAATGATATAATTGTATCTTATCTCTATTTTTTTTTTCATTCAAATTTATCTATCTTTCTTCGATATTATTACACTAGCATGTGCCCGGTGCGATGCACCAAACAGAATCTTAATATTGAAATTATTTATTTTATAATAATATTTATTTTACTTCATATGATTAAAAATGAATTATAATTATTTTTAATATTTAAAGAAACAAAATCTATTACCAATTAAATAAAATAATATGAATATTTCAATTTAAAATTTGTATTTAAATAAGTTGTGGAATATGAAGAATTGCTAATTGTAAGTTGATAAGTTATACAAAAAAATTTAAAATGATAAAATTTATTTTAAAAAATAAAAAAATTAAGAAAATAAAAGTAGAGCAAAATATTTAACTAAATATGCTTTTTAAATTAGATATAAATAAAATAATATGAATATTTTAATTTAAAGATATTATGTTTGAAGATAATTTGTATTTAAATAAGTTGTGGAACATGAAGAATTTCTAATTCTAAGTTGATAAGTTATACAAAAAATTTTAAAATGATAAAATTTATTTAAAAAATGAAAGAATTAAGAAAATAAAAGTAGAGCAGAATATTTAACTAAATATGCTTTTTAAATTAGATATATTTATACATACATATTTTGATATGATAAGTAAGCAAATAATTTTTTAAAAATATAAAGTGTTTTTATATGATTTCTTCATGGTGTGAAATTTACAGTTATAATTTTCATGACATTTGAGATTTTAAATGTCAAGTGTTTTCTGTTAGAGTAAATATATAAACCTCTTTATACTTTGTTTATGAAAATAACTTTCATCATGTTATTATTTGATTACTAATTAGTACGTAGCTTGTAACATTCGTTTTTAAAAAGTAAAATATCTCTTAATATTCTATATAACTATGACAAGTAAAATTTATTTATTATTATTTATATATGTATTATTTATTATTTTTAAAATTATGAAATGACATATATTATGTATATTAATAAAATAATAAGTAAATTTTCAATATTCAATTCAAGAGAAAATATCACTCTTTCATATATAAATTTTCTTTTATGAGTATATAAATATGTACAATTAATTAAATGGATACTTACCTTTAGTCAAACTTTTTTGATATGACATCATTGATCTATATAAAAATATTTCTAATAAATTATTATAAGCAAAAAAATAAAATAAAATAAAGTAGGCAATATAATTATAAAATTATTTAACTAAATATATTGAAAAATATAAAAATTGATATAATTTTCTATTTAAGTAGTCATTTATCAAACTTTTGAAAAATTTTAATTATGTTAACTATATATATGCCCCATATAAAAGAACTTATTTTAAATAATTGAAATTGAGTTCTATATTATATTGCTAAAAAACTAAAATAATTTAAAATAATAATATAAAAATAAAGTTCAGGGTTATAATTTTTGCAAGAAGTAACTTTTTATATTTAAAATATTCTTCAGCTTAAATTATTTATTATATTCTACATATATTTTTATCTAAAATATTTTACATATCTAAAAAATATTATTGTAAAGATAATTAAATTTTAAAGATTTTAATAAATTGAGCTCTTACATATCTGTTAATTTATAAATATTCATTTCTCAAACTTTTAGCTCTTTAATAAAGATTATGAAATATTATTAAATATATTTTAAATTTCGATTGAAAGAAAATTATTGATAAGATATAATCAATTAGAGATAATAATCAACAACTAATGAAAATCTTTTAATTGAATTAAAAAATATTCAAAATTCTAAATTTTGTCATTTGGCCAAAATTGCACAATTAGAATCACAATTGTATAATTATGAGTCCCACATTGTTGTGCTATATATAATAGTACAAGAAATTATCAAAATAAATATATATTCAAAATGTATAATTTTAGTCATCAAACATAATATTATACTATTTTAATAGTGTAATTTCACCATATCATTATAATTTTATCAATCTTATCTATACATCCAAACGTAACCATAAACTATTCATTTATTTGTTATAAAGAATTTTAGTAAGGAACCTAATTAACTT
>JACGDI010005646.1:448977-475022 GCA_014898725.1 Jacaranda copaia | reverse complement strand
TATTTATTTATTTTCAATTTAGTCCCTCAAAATTTTAAGTTATGCAATCATGCCTCAAATTTTTAAGAAAATTGTGATTAACCCCAAACTATTCAAAATTTTACACAATCAAGTCTACAAAAATTATAATTTAGCCCACAAAAATTTTTAAAATAATTAAAAATATGAAATTCATAAAATTTTCAAATAATGACAAAATTGTATATTGTAAATAAAAGCAATAAAATTCTAGGGGTGTTACAAACCTCCCTCTCTACAGGAATCTGGTTTCTAGATTCTCACATGAATATTGAAACAGCTCAGGATATTATTGGTGCATGAGATCCTCATGTTCCTAGGTTGCTTCTTCCACTTTATGATTGCGCCACAGCACCTTCAACTGAGGAATCTTTCGATTTCTAAGTTCTCAGAACTTTTTATCTATGATACGAACTGGTTGCTCCTCGTATATCAGGTCGCTTTCTAATTTCATATGCTCATGAGATATGATATGAGATGGATCTGGGTAGTACTTCCATAGCTGTGACATTTGAAAGACGTTATGTATTCCAACTAGACTTTGGGGTAACGCTAGATAATAAGCCGCTGGTCTAATTCTTTCGCATATCTCATATAGCCCCACATATCTTGGACTTAGTTTTCCACATTTACCTATTCTTCTGACCCTTTTTCATGGTGATACCTTGAGAAACACTCGATTGCCAACCTTAAATTCCAGGTCCTTCCTTCTTTTATCATCATAACTTTTTTGTTAGTCCTGAATAGCCTTCATCCACTGTTTTATAATATATACCTTTTCTAATGTCTCTTGGATTAGTTCAGGCCTTATAATTCTTGGAGACTTTTTAGTGGTACCTTTACATTTTGTTAAATCCCAATATAGTGGGGACTGACACTTTTAATCGTACAGTGCTTCACATAGTGCCATTTGAATAACAAACTGATAGCTATTATTATAGGCAAATCAATCAGAGGTAGATGTCGAGTCCAACGTCCACTAAAGTCCAAAACACATGCTCACAACATATCCTCCAAAATTTGAATAACTCTTTCCGACTGTCCATCGGTCTGAGGATGAGCTATCGAACTAAATTTTAATCTTTTTCATAGATATCTCTGTAAACCCTTCCAAAGTCTCAATGTAAATTTTAGGTCCCGATTAGACATAATACTTGCTAGGATTCTGTGCAACATGATAATCTCTTTAATGTATAATTCTATCAATTTCTCAACCTTATAGTTAGTTCTGACTGGTAGAAAATGTGAAGACTTTGCTAATCAATCTAGTATTACCTAAATACTGTCATAACCTCATCTGGCCTTTGGCAGACTAGTCATAAAGTCCATAGTCACTTGTTCCCATTTCCAGTTTGGGATGGAGAGTGGCTGCAACAAACCTGACGGTCGCTAGCGTTTTGCCTTCACCAACTGGCAGGTCAAGCATTTCTGCACAAAGTTTGCTTCATCCTTCTTCATCCCGTTCCACCAAAACTATTTCTTGAAGTCTTTATACATCTTCGTTCCTATAGGATGTACCATGTACCTTGCTCAATGTACTTCTTTCAATAACCTTCCTTTCAAATTTTTTGGTACACAGATTCTATTTTGATAGAGTAGGGTACCTTGGCTATCCATGCCAAATTTAGAATCTTTAGAACTTCTAATAATTTCTTTCTATTTTAGCATCTAATTCTCTCTAGCTTGAGCTTGCTGAATTTCTTCATATAGTTCAGGTTGTACTCAAATCCAACTTTGAGAAGATTCTTGATCCCTACAAGAGATCAAATAGCTTTTCCACATGGGGTAGTGAATACTTGTTCTTGATGGCGACCTTGTTCAATTCTCGATAATTGATGCACATTTACAAGGACCCATTTTTTTTCTTGACAAATAACTCTAAAGCTCCCCAAGGAGACATACTAGGTTTGATAAACTTCTTCTCTAACAACTCATGTAGCTGACTCTTCAATTCTTTTAATTCGATAGGCGCCATTTGATATGGAGTCTTGGAAAATAGTGCAGCCTCGGGAGCATGTGAATAACAAGCTCTATCTCCTTATTAGGGGGTAGCAATTTTAGCTTTTCAAGAAATACTTTAGGGTATTTTGCTACCATTTCTACTTCCTCAATCTTGACCGTGTCTTGAGGTTTGTTGATGAGGTATGCTAGGAATCTTTGCCCACCCTCATTCAAAATTTTTCTAGCTTCTATAGCTAATATGATTAGTATTGGAGGAGTTTTATCTATGGAAGGATGTGAAGATATCAACGTCCCTCTCCCCAGTGTAATGCACTTAGTGAAAAAATTAACTTATGCTTAGTGGTTGTACAACCAATCCATTCCAAGAATTACATCATACCCTTGGATGGGTATCTATATTAAATTAGCTAGACACATTCAAACTTCAATCATAATCGGGCAATCCTGATATATGACATCAATGACTCACTCTACTCCCAAAGGTGTTCTCACTTTTACTTGATTGCTATGATTTCAGGTTTCATATTCAGTTTTGCAGAGAATTCAACAGATATAAAATAATGGGAAGCACTGGGATCATATAATACTTTACTAAAAGTTTTGGAGATAGTAAACATACTTTCCACTACCTTATGGGGGTTCGGAGCATCTTCTCCAGTTAGGGCATAGACATAAGCCTAGATCTTCTGCTTTTCTTTTCTTGTTAGAATCATCCTTGGATCTTCCACTTTCCTTTTCCTATTGGAAATGGGCCTTTATTCTCTCAACAATCTTTCAAAAGATGCTGGCTACTATCGCATCGTAAGCATTTACCTTGTTTCCACCAATAGTTTGCTTCTTTATGCTTGGCTGACGCACAGAACCCATATAGTGCCAGTACCTTATCTTGAGCCAAATTCACTATTCTATCTGCTCGAGTAATTCTCTGGGCTGTACCCTCAATTTTTGGCCTCTACTATTTCTTATTGATGCCACTAGTCCACTAGGAGATGGTCTCCCTCTTTTTCCTTTATCTTTGATTTCTTGATTTTCTATAGCTCTGATTCTAATTATAGTACCATATCGACTACTATGTTGAAATTTGGCAAATCAAAGATGGCTAGACCTTATCTCAACTTTGGCCATAATCCTTGAGTAAACTATTGAATTTGTTGACCTTTATCATTCTGGACATAGGGCGCATATTGAATAAATTTGTTAAAGGTTGCCTCATACTGACTAACAGTCTAGTTTCCTTAAATCAAGTTCATGAACTCACGTTCCTTAGATTGCTTGACCACTAGGGGTATATATTTATCCATGAATTCTTTAGTTAAATTGTCCCATGTCCTCTAGGTTCCTGAGGTTGCCCAGCGATGATTTATCATTTTCCACCAACTTATAGTAGATCCCGCTTGGAGGAATGTGGTGAACAGTACCTTCTATTCATCAGGGTAGCGCAAAGTATTGAATATGACCTCAAGGTCTTCAACCCATTCCTAGGCTTTTGGTCGTTTGGTTCTCCATAGAACTTAGAGGGCTAAAAATGAAGAAATCTTTCTAGAGCTTGGTCTTCAGCCACAAGTTGAGTTGGTGGCCTGACTTCTAGCTCTCTCTGATACGTAGGTCCCGTTGGCTACCCAATTGAAGGAGTTTGTGATACCTCCTCTCTCTGCTCAGCCCAAGAATAAGTCAAAACCCTTTATCTAGGAGCATGATGATCTTGAAACCACTGCCTAAAAGGTCTTCCTCACCAACCAAATTGAGGTGGCACAGGTCCAAGGACACTGCTATAGGATGCCATCACAGTCTCAAGATCTCGGGAATATATCTCAACCTGTAATTGAAAATTGAAATCAGCATCCCAATTCTCAACATCCCTTCAACAATTCAAGTTCCAATAAAGAAAACAATATAAGTAAACTTTCAAAACTAATAAAAAAAAAGAAAGATTAAAAAAAAAATAATTTCCCCAAAAGCCATACATTTTCATATTATAAGTTAGCAATAGCAAGATTACATAAGCATATATACAAATTAGAAGTAGCAAAATTGGCTATGCTAACAGTACACCCAGTCGTAGATAAAATGATAGGGTGTACAAAGGACTGGGGGAAAAGATGATATTTATCATAGCCATGAGGTTATCAAACGGGGTTACAAGGTTCGATAGTTAGAAGTCATCAATTATTATTTTACTAACATACTATGATACTACAACACTAAGACTCATATCTAATCTTCCTCATCAGTGATGTCAGATAGCTCGTTTACTTCATTGAATGTCCATTTATCTCCTTTATCATTCATCTCAAGTGGTGCCATGACTGGGGGTTCTGGAATAACATCTGCATTAGGGGTATTTTTTGGTTTTTCCTTAGACTCCTCATTCGATTCTACCTCTGGTTTAGTCTCTAGTTTTGCCTTGGGTATTGGTGCTCGCTCCTGCTGCTGCCAACCCTATCCTTGATCGGGAGTGGGGATCCAACAAATGCCTGATGGTCTGGCGTCTACGTTTATCTTAGGGCCAATACTGATGGCCTGATTGATAGCCCTACAATAGTATTTTATCACTCTATCCATCCCATCTACCACTGGGTAGGGAGCATGTACCGACCTCCTATAATTAGATTGCAAAGTTTAAAATGTCGCCTCCATGTTAGGCCGCAAGGATCGAAGCTCTTGAATATGTGTTTCAATGATACTAACTCAAAGGTGCTCCTGCTTGATGTCACTTACAACCTAATCATGCAGGTAGTCTTGAGCACCCAGCATTCCTTTCAAAGTGAGCACCTATTTTTGATCTTGATGAAGATGTTCATGTTTTCCATAACATTTTTCTTCAAGGTCCTGCAAATCTTTCTAAGGTTCTTCTTTTCTTCTTTCAACGCCTTGATCTCATCCTCCAGAGTTTCATTAGTTTGGTCATTTGTAGACGCCCTTTCCTTTGTCAGATTTGCAAGCCATCCAACAATAATTTGAGAATTTTATCTCAACAAAATCAAGCGATATAATCTAAACGCAAGCTTTAGGAACCTACTATTCTCCATCGATTCTATTATAACTTAACAGTCGTGTCAGTTCCTTAAGTGCACATTCAAAATAACCCAAATAGAGGTCATTATGAGTTATATCGCACATTCACACCTAGGTCATCTAAACTTAAGCTCTGATACCACCTCTGTAGCACCCCACCTCAGGACAACAGCTAAGTTGATGTACTACTCTGATTTCAACTTAATTCTCAGAGTTATGATTCAACAGAAGGCCCATAAAATTCAAACGTCTCAAAGTTAAACACCAATTCATCTCAACAAGACTAAATAAAGCTGAAAAATAGATATATCATAAGAGATTTAGAGAGCTAGTTAAGTTACAACTTTTGATAGATCATGCCACCTATGCCATCTAACACTACAACCTTCAAAGTAAGTTTTACACATCACAACATCTCTAAGGTAAATGAAACAGTCACAAGTTTTATACTTAACCATGGCATTAGTTCTATTATAAAACCACCACACACTTCGTTCCAAACCTTCGTTCCAAACCTAGCATCCATCAGACCTCATCCCTATTTGAAAGATTATGAAATACAGGGGGGTAAGTCTAAAGACTTAGTGAGGGATAAGTAAAAGTAATAGCAGGGTTATCGAGGAGGAACTTAACTTAATAAAATATATTTTAAACATGCTGAATATAACAAATCCACATAGGCAGTACAGAAAAGGAAACAAAAAACTCTCCTGCCTTATTGCTCCAAGAACAAATTATAAGCAGACAAAAATCATTTAGGTAATTCAAATCCAAAGCATATGCATTCTAAGAAAAATCTATAAGACATGTATTGCAAATTCACCTTATACCATACAGACAGATATTGCACCCAAACGTAATAGCTTAGTATATGGTAGATGCCTATACAGAATTGTATAGCACTGCTAATACCTAAGGAAAAATTCCTAGTGTATCGCTTGTACCCAAGGGAAAATCCTTAGCATATGGTAGGCACCCAAGGGAAAATCCCTAGTGTACTGTTGATACTGAGGGAAAAATCCCTAGCATGCCCCCACATAACCAAACAAATTGCCCAATATGGCTTGTGGCCCACATAATCACCATATAGATAATAGAGATAACCACTTATACAGATGGCTAGAGGGAAATCCCTAACACACTGTCAGTTTCAGACCATTATTTCAGAACAGAATATAACAGAAATGCTGCCAAGGTAACAGAAAGTAGTAATAAAACATAGATAAGCCAACATGGCTAATGGATACAAAACTAATAGTAGATATGCCGATAAGGCATAGATATAGTACAAATAATATAGATACGAGACAGACTGATATTAGAATAATAAATAACAGACAACAGACAAAAGTTTTGGGCACCAGAACAGACAGAAAATAGAATTGACATAAGAGATAACTCTCATAGAGGTATTCAAATCAGTTAACAAATAACAGACAGATTTCAATCACAATTTAGAATATGGTCCAGAAATAGTAAAACCTACATATGGGCTTATTACAACCATAGATGAGAAAAAGAAAGTGCCAGATTGATAGACCCTCACCTCTTGTAGTTTCAATTAGCAATAGTTAAAATTGAATCTACTGCTCGCCAGTGCCTAGCTCGTTGTCACCTAATCAGGAAAATATTCTAAGAATCAAAATTCTTGTTCAATCTTAGTAGCATTCTAGAAATGCATCAAGCATTCTAATACTTTATCTACTATCAGGATGATACAAATTAATATCCTTCTTTACAAAATTCTCCAGAATCAACATTTTCAAATTATCTATGATAGTCTAGGTTAAATCTAGAATAACACAATTTCCATGATGACAATTCAAGGTATTATAATATTAAGCAATACGTATGCACAAATCTCTAGTTAAATTCCCATTTAACCCCATTTAACTCATAATAGTTCCTAATGTCAAAATTAAAGGTCAACTTAGTATCAACCATAATTTGAGTCCAAAGTTCTTATATCCCAATTCCCTATTCCTCGTATTGGTAAATAGTTCATAAAGGTACATATATTGACTTAAGGGCTCATTCTAGATAAAATTCAACATTTGCATGCATAACATGTATACATAAATACATAACATTCCTATACAGACTGTATAGCACACTATTGATACCTAGGGGAAAATCCTTAGCGTACAGTTGGCACTCAAGGAGAAATCCTTAGCATGCCCCTACATAACCAAACACATCACTTAGTATGGCCCTTAGCTCATATATTCACCTTATAGATAATAGAATAATTGCTCATATAGATGCCCAGGGGAAAATCCTTAGCACACTGTCAATTTTAGATCAACAGATTAGTATAAAACATAACAGTATGCCACCAAGGCAATAAAAAATAATAAACAGAGAATAGATAAGCAAGCATGGCCAATAAACATAGAGCTGATAACAGATATGCCGATAAGGCAATAGATACAGTATAGATAGTACAGATATAAGACTAACAGATATCAAAATAATAGATAGAATTTTTAGGCGCCAGAACAAACAAAAAATAGAATCGACATAAAAAATAACCCTCACAATGGTAATCAAGTCAGATAACAGATAACAAATAGATCTCAAACACATATCAAAATACGGTTCAAAAATAGTAAAACCCACACAAAGGCCGATTACAACCACAAATAAGAAATGCAATGCTAGATCAACAAATCCTCACAGGGGTTACCAATATATAAGAGTAACTTAATAAGCAACAACCTAGAGGGGAAGACCCTTACCTCTTGTGGTCCCAAACAGCAACAGCCAAAAATTGATCCTATTGCTTGTTGGTGCCTAGCTCGTTGTCTTCTAGTCAACAAAATATGCCATGAGTCAAAATTCTCTAGATTCAACATTTACGTATAATCTCTATTCAAATTCTCATTCTAATACTATTTAACTTATAATAATTTATGATATCAAAATTTATATTTAACTTATTATTAACCAATATACGAGTCCAAAATCATATCTCCCATCATCCTATTCCTCGCGTAGGAAAATAATTATCAAAATACCTATATCGACTCAAAGGCTCGCCTTGGACAAAATTACCGATTGCATGCATGCATGCACATATATATAACATGCAATAAATTAAATAAAAATATTATCTCACTAATGAAGGCTCAAAATCACAAATTGAAAGCATCGGGATGATCACCGCATCGAGATGAGGAGACTGTCTCTCTATCGCTGTCATAAAATACAACTTCACCCCCAAATTATTCCTCTCATCATGAGGATTTCAATGCCACCTTTTATTTCTAATTTTGAGCAGTGTAGACACTAGAACGGGCCAAAAATCGTCAACTCTCTTCTTCCTTTGCTGAGCTCTGATCACTGCCTCGTCGTCATTAGAGTTACCATGCAATGAAACCGTTGAGTTTTTCTCATCAAAAGCTTCCTAACCTAACTCTCAAAATTGCGAATGGTCGCCAAAAATGGAGAAACCCAGCTACCACCGTAGGTTGGCTCTTCTCAGTTACCTTTTGCTGCTGTTGCTCTGCCGCTCAGTTGGTGGTTTTTAGGTGTTGAGAGTGTTGGTAGTGGTGATAGAAAGAGGTTGGTGGGTTTGGAGGGGTAAAAAGGCCACAGGAGATGATGGTCAGAGATGGTGGTGTAGCTTCGGTGAAGAAGGAAGAAAAGAGAGGAAAAAGGAAAAGAAAAGGAAGAAGGAAAAAAAGGAAAAAAAATAAAGAAAAAAGGGCCCTACCCATTTCTTGATTTTTTATTTTTTCTTTTTTTTAATAACATTTTAAATTATGCAATTTTGCCCTAAATTTTTAGAAAATTGCGATTAACCCTAACTTGTTCAAAAGTCTACACAATTAAGTCTACAAAAATTATAATTTAGCCCACAAAACTTTTAAAATAATTAATAACGTAAAATTCATAAAAGTTTTGATTAATAATAAAATTATATATTATAAACAAAATTAATAAAATTTTAGGGGTGTTACAGACCTTCTCCCTTAAAGGAATCTGGTCCTCAAATTCTCACCTAATTATTGAAATAGCTCATGATATTGTTAGCACATGAGATCCTCATGTTCTTCAGTTGCTTTCTCAATATTATAATTGTGCCATAGCACATTAACCTGAGGAATCTTTCGTTTCCTAAGCTCTCAGAACTTTTTATCCATGATACAAATTGGTTGCTCCTCATATGTTATGTTGTCTTCTAGTTCCATGTGCTAATGAGATATGATATGAGACAAATTTGGGTAATACTTCTATAGCTGCGACATATGAAAGACATCATGTATTTTGGCTAAACTCTAAGGTAACACTAGATGATAAGCTACTGGTCCAATTCTTTCGCATAACTAATATGGCCCTACGTATCTTGGACTTAGCTTTCCACCTTTGTTTATTCTTCTGATCCCTTTTCGTGGTGACACTTTGAGAAACATTCAATCGCCAATCTCAAATTCTAGGTCTTTTCTCCGTCTATCAGTATAACTTTTATGTCGGCTTTGAGCAACTTTCATCCACTGTCTTATAATATTCACCTTTTTTATAGTCTCTTGGATTAGTTCAGGCCCTATAATCCCTGGAGACTCTTTAGTGATACCTTTATATTCCAATAAATCCCAATATAGCGAGGATTGATACTTTTGATTGTACAATGCTTCATATGGTGCCATTTGAATAATAGATTGATAGCTATTTTTATAGGTAAATTCAATTAGAGGCAGATGTCGAGTCCAACTTCCACCAAAGTCCAGAATATATGCCCACAACGTATCTTCCAAAATTCGAATGACTTTTTCTGATTGTCCATCAGTCTGAGGATGAGCTGTTGAACTGAATTGCAATCTTGTTCCCAGATATCTCTATAAACTCTTCCAAAGTCTTAATGTAAATTTAGGGTCTCTATTAGACATAATACTCACTGGGATTCTGTGCAATCTGATAATTTCCTTAAGGTACAATTCTTCCAATTTCTTAACCTTATAATCAATCCCGACTGGTAGAAAGTGTGAGGAATTTGTTAGTTGATCTACTATTACCTAAATACTGTCATAACCTCATTTGGCCTTTGGCAAACTGGTCACAAAGTCCATAGTCACTTGTTCCCACTTCCAATCTGGGATGGGAAGTAGCTGTAACAAACCTGACGGTCGCTAGTGTTCTACCTTTACCAACTGACAGGTCAAGCATTTCTGCACAAAGTTTGCTATATCTTTCTTCATACCATTCCACCAAAACTATTTCTTTAAGTCTTGGTACATCTTTATTCCTATAGGTTTCATAGTGTATCTTGTTTGACGTGTCTATTCCAATATCCTTTTCTTTATCTTTTCTGGTATGCAGATTCTGTTTCTATAGAGTAGGATACCTTGGCTATCCATGCTAAATTCAAACTCTATAGAGCTTTTAACCATCTATTTTTGTTTCAACATCCAATTCTCTTCAGCTTGAGCTTGCCAAATTTCTTCATACAGTTCTGATTGTACTCTCACTCCTGCATTCAAACTTGTTGTTCTAGTCTTATCATAGCACTTGTTTTCAACTTTTTTAATGTCTTTGTGCCTTTTAGATGAGCCATTCCTGCTTTTTGACTCAGAGCATTGGCTACTACATTCACTTTTCTAGAATGATAATTAATGAAAAAGTCATAATCTTCTAAAAATTCTATCCATCTTCGCTGTCTCATGTTCAAATCCTTTTTTGAATATAGATACTTAAGGATTTTGTGATCTGTGTACACTTCAAATATAGCCCCATAAAGATAGTGCCTCTATTTTGACAGTGCAAAGATATTTGCTACTAATAACAAATCATGTGTGGGGTAGTTTTCCTCATGAGGCTTTAACTTTCTGGACACGTAGGTAATAACATCCTCTTTTTGCATTAACACACATCCTAACCCCTTATGTGAGGCATCAGTATATACCACAAAATCTTTCAACCTATCTGGAAGGGCTAATACTGGTGCTGTAGTCAAACGGTTCTTCAGTTCTTGAAAGCTCTTCTCACACTCTTCATTTCAAATAAATGGCTTATTTTTCTAGGTTAACTTGGTTAGTGGGCTGGCTATCTTGAAGAAATCTTGAATAAATCTTTGGTAGTAACTGGCTAATCCTAGAAAACTTTGAATCTTTGTAACACTCTTAGGTTTTTTCCAATTGACAATAATCTCTATCTCGGAAGGGTTAACTTTAATCCCATTTTGGGTGATTACATGATCCAGGAAGGCTATTTTCTCTACCCAGAACTCACACTTATTGAACTTGGTATACATTTGATGTTCTCTTAGGGTCTTCAAAACTATGTGTAAGTGTTTCCTATGTTCCTCTTTGGACTTAGAGAAAATAAAGATGTCATCAATAAAGATGACCACAAATTGATCTAAATGGTCTAAATATCTGATGCATCAAATCCATGAATGCTGCCAGGGTGTTGGTTAGGCCGAATGGTATCACCATAAATTCATAGTGGCCATATCGAGAATTGAAAGCCATCTTTGGAATATCCTCTTCTCTGATCTTTAGCTGATAATACCTTGTCTTAAATCCAATTTTGAGAAGATTCTTAATCCTTGCAAGAGGTCAAATAACTCTTCCATATGGGGTAGTGGGTATTTGTTCTTGATAATGGCCTTGTTCAATTCTCAATAATCGATGCACATTCTCATAGACCTATCTTTTTTCTTGACAAATAGCATTGGAGCTCCCTAAGGCGACATGCTGGGTTTGATAAATTTCTTCTCTAACAACTTATGTAGTTAACTCTTCAATTCCTTAAGTTTAGCAAGTGCCATCTGGAGCGGAGTTTTGGAAAATGGTACAGCCCCTAAAAGAGTATGAATATCAAATTCTATTTCCCTGTTAGGGGGTAACGAGTTTAACCCCTTAGAAAATACCTTAGGGTATTTTGCCACCATTTCTACTTCTTCAATTTTGACTATGTCCCAAGGTTTGTTGATGAGGTATGCTAGGAATCCTTGCCCACCCTCATTCAGAATCTGCGTTACTTCTACACTTGATATGATTGGTATTTGAGGGGTCTTATCTATGGAAGGATGTGAAGATATCAACGTCCTTCGCCCGAGTGTTATGAACTTAGTAAAATAATTCACTTGTGCTTGGTGGTTGTACAACCAATCCATTCAAAGAATTACATCGTATCATTACATAGGCATCTATATTAAATTAGCTAGATACACTCAGCCTTCAATCATAATTGGGCAATTCCGATACATGATATTAGTAACTAGTCCTACCCTCAAAGGTATTTTCACTTCTACTTGATTTGCCATAGCTTTAGGTTTCATATTCAGTTTGGCAGAGAATTTAATAGATATAAAAGAATGGAAAGCACTGGGATCATATAACACTTTACCAAGAGTCTTAGAGATAATAATCATACCTTCTACTGCTTCATTAAGCGGTGTGTATTCTCCAGTGAGGACATAGGCACAGGCTTGGATTTTTTGCTTTTCTTTTCCTGTCGGAATTAGGCCTTTCTTTCTTGGGCAATCTCTCAAAAGATGTTGGCTACTACCACACCATAAGCATTTACCCTATTTTCGCCAACAGTTCACTTCCTTATGCTCTGTTAACCTACAAAATCCACATAGTACTAGTGTCTTTTCTTGAGCTCGATTCACTATCCTATATGTCTGAGTGGTCTTCTGAGTTGCACCTTTAGCTTGTGGCCTCCATGGTTTTTTGCTAGTGCCACTCGATCCAACTAGAGATGGTTTTCCCTTTTCAACCTTTTCTTTAATTTTTCTAATTTCCTGCAACTCCGATTCTAGTTCCAACACCTTACTGACTGTTATGTTGAAATTAAGTAAATCAAAGATGGTTAGACCCCATCTCAACTCTGGCCATAGTCCTTAAGTAAATCGTTGAATTTGTTGACTTTCATCATTCTAAATATAAGGCGCATATTGGATGAGCCGGCTAAAGATTGCCTCATACTGACTAACAGTCTAATTTCCTTAGATCAAATTCATGAACTTGCATTCCTTAGATTACTTGACCACCAGGGGTATATATTTATCCATGAATTTCTTAGTGAAATTATCCCATGTCCTTTAGGTTCTTGAGGCTGTCCAATGATGATCTATCATTTTCCACCAACTTCTATTAGATCTCGCCAGGAGGAATGTGGCGAATCAAACCTTTTGTTCATCAGGGTAGCGCAGAGTATCAAATATGACCTTAATTTTTGCAACCCATTCTTCAGCCTTTCGATTATTTGGTTCTCTATAGAACTTAGAGGGCTAAAAATGAAAGAACCTTTTTAGAGCTCAATCTTCAACCACAGGTTGAACTGGTGGCCTAACTTCTGGCACCCTCTAATATGCAGGCCTCATTGGCTGCCAAACTGAAGGAGTTTGTGATACCTCTTCTCTCAGCACAGCTCAAGAATAAGTCAAAACTCGTGGTCTAGGGGAATTATGGTCTTGAAATCATTGCTTAGGAGGTCTTCCTTGCCGACCAAATTGGGGTGGTGCAGGTCTAGGGACACTGTCACAAGATGCCATTCCTATCTCAAGATTTCAGGAATATCTCAACCTGAAATTGAAAGTTGAAGTTAATATCCCAATTCTCAATACCCCTTCAATAATTTAGGTTTTAGTAAAGAAAACAATATAACTTAAGTAAACTTTCAAAACTCGTAATAGAAAAGAAAGGTTAAAAATAATTTTCCCTAAGAGTCATATATTAGCATAATATAGGTTAGCAATAGCAGATTACAAAAGTGCATATACAAATCAAAGGTAGCAAAATTAGCTATGATAATGGAATGCTTAGTCAAAGATAAAATGATAGGACGTTCAAAGGAAAAAGGGGAAAAAATATCAATCATAGTCATAAAGTTGTCTATTGCAGTTACAAGGGTTGATAACTAGGAGCCATCAAATACAGTCCTGCCAACATACTAAAATACTACAATGCCAAGACTCATATCTAATCTTTCTCCTCATCAGTGATATCAGATAGCTCGCTCATCTCATCTGTCGTCTACTGATCTTCTTTGTCATCTATCTTAAGTGGCATTATGATAGAAGGTTCTGGGTTGACATCTGCATTGGGGGCTTCTTTCAGTTTCTCCTCAGACTCATCCTTTAATTCCTCTTCTGGTTAGGCCTCTGGTTCTGCCTAAGGTTTTGGTGCTCATTCTTGCTATTTCTGACCTTGTTCTTGATCATGAGTGGGGATTCGATGAATGCCTAAAGGACCGACCTCTATGTCTATCCTTGGACCAACTCCAATAGCCTAATTGATAGCTCTGTAGTAGTAGTCCAATGCTTAACCCATCTCATCTACAACTGGGTGAGGAACTTATACCGATCTCCTATAATCAAATTGCAAGGCCTGAAATGTTGCCTCCATGTTAGCCTGTAAGGAGCGAAGCTCTTGGATTGTTGCTTCAACGATATTAACTTAAAGACGCTCCCATTCGAGGTCACCCATGACTCGGTCATGTAGATAATCTTGAGTACCCAGCATTCTTTTCAAATTACGCATCTCTTTTCGAACTTGATGAAGATACTCATTCTAGTTATAACATTTCTCTTCCAAAGTCTTGCAAATCTTTCTAAGATTCTTACTTTTCTCTTTCAATTCTTTGATCTCGTCCTCTAGGGTCTCATTATTGTGGTCGTTCACAGGCATCTTCCCTTTGTTAGATTTGCTAGCCATCTTGCAATAAATTCAAGAATTCATCTCCACAAAATCAAGTAATATAATTCTATATCCAAGCCTTAGGATCCTACTATACTCTATCGGTCATGCTATGACTTTTTTTTTTTTTTCAGTCATGCTATAACTTAACAATCCTATTAATACCTTAAGTGTACATTCGAAATAACCCAATTAGAGGTCACTGAGAGTTCTATCACACGTTCACACCTAGGTTATCTAAAACTAGGCTCTGATACCATACTTGTTGTACCCCCTCTCAGGATAGCATCTAAGTTGACGCACTATTTTGATTTAAACTTATTTCTCAGAGTTATAATTCAATAGTAGGTCTATAAATTCAAACATCTCAAAATCAACATTGATACAACTCCAATGATACTAAACAAACCACAAAATGAATATCCCAAAAGAGTTTAGGGAACAAAGTTATCTTACAGACTCTGATAGATTAAGTTATCATTTTCATCTTATACTACAATCTTCAAACAAAATATATACATCATAAGGTTTCTAAGGTCAACTAAATAGTTACAAATTCCATACTTAATTTCAACTCCAGTTCTATTACAAAACAACTAAATACTTTTTTTCCAAACTTGACGTCCACCAAAGCCAATCCCTGTCAGAAAGATTATGAACTATAGGGGGTAAGTTTAATGACATAGTGAGGGATATGTGCAAGTAACAATAGTATGTACCGAGCAGAAACTTAACTCGATAAAATATTATTTTTCTAACTGGATATAACAGAATTTGAAAAACTAGATAGATAGTATAAAAAAGAAAATAGAAAACTCTCCTACCTTATTGCCCCAGGAACAGAATGCAGACAGACAGACAGAGATCATTTAGGCAAATCAAACCTAAAGCATATGCATTCCAAGAAAAGACTATAAGACATGCATTGTAGATTCACCTTATACCGGACAGACAGATAATTTATCTAAGCATAACAGCTTGGTAAGTGGCAGATGCCATGCCTATATGAACTGTATAGCACACCACTGATACCTAGGGAAAATCCCTAGTATATCGCTCGTACCTAGGGAGAAATCCCTAACATACGGTTGGCACCCAAGGGAAAATCCTTAGCGTACTGGTAAGATCTAAGGGAAAATCCCTAACATGCCCCTACATAACCAAACATATCGTTCGGTATGGCCCTTGGTCCATATATTCACCGTACAGATAACAAAATAACCACTCATACAGATGCCCAGGAAAAAATCCCTAGTGCACTGTTAGTTTCAGATCAATAGATTAGAATAAAATAGAACAGTATGCCACCAATGCAATAGAAAATAGTAAATGGAGAATAGATAGGCCAGCACAACCAATAAACACAGAGCTGATAACAGATATGCCAACAAGGCAACAGATACAATACAGATAGTACAAATATGAGACTAACAAATATCATAATAATAGATAATAGATGAAAGTTTTAGATGCCAGAATGGACAAAAAATATAACTGACATAAAAAATAACCCTCACAGGGGTAATTAAGTTAGATAACAGATAATAGATAGATCTCAAACATAGATCAGAATACAGTTCAGAAATAATAAAACCCATATAGGGGCTGATTACAATCATAGATAAGAAATGTAATGCCAGATTGATAGACCCTCATAGGAGTTACCAACAAATAAGAGTAGCTTAATAAGCAACAACCTAGAGTGGAAGACCCTCACCTCTTGTAGTCCCAAACAGCAACAGCCAAAAATTGATCCTACTACTCATCGATGCCTAGCTGGTCATCACCTAATCAAGAAAATATGCCATGAGTCAAAATTCTTCAAATTTAACATTCACGCATAAACCTCTAGTCAAATTCTCATTCCAACACTATTTAACTTATAATATTTTTCAATATCAAAATTTATATTCAACTTATTATTGACCAACATATGAGTCCAAAATCATATCTCCCATTACCCTATTCCTCGCATAGAAAAAGAATAATCGAATTACCTATATCGACTCAAGGCTTGACTCGAACAAAACTAGTGATTGCATGCATACATGCACATATATATATATATATATATAACATGCAATAAATCAAATAAAAATCCAATCTCACTAACAAAGGCTCAATATCACAAATTAAAAGCACAGGGATGATCTTCGCATCAAAATGAGGAGACTGCCTCTTCGCTGTCGCCTGACTGTCGTCCCCCACGGTCGTCGAAAAATACAACTTTGCCACCATATTATTCCTCTCATTGTGAGAATTCCAACATCACCTTTCATTTCCAATTCTAAGCAGTGTAGACACCAGAACGGGCCAAAAATCGTAAACTCTCTCCTTTCTCCGCCGAGCTTCGATCATTGCCTTGGCGTCATCAGAGTCGCCATGCAATGGCACCATTGAGTTCCTCTCATCAAGGGCTTCCTAACCTGACCCTTGGAATTGTGAATGTCATCGAAAATGAAGAAACCCAGCTACCACCGTGGATTAGCTCTTCTCGGTCACCTCTCGCCGCTACTACTTCGCCGCTCGATTGGTGGTTTTGAGGTGTTGAGGGTGTTAGTGGTGATGACAGGAGGAGGTTGGTGGGTTTGGAGGGGTGAAAAGGCTGCTGGAGATGATGGCCAGAGATAGTGGTGTAGCTTTGGTGAAGAAGGAAGAAAAGAGAGGAAAATGGAGAAGAAAAGGAAGAAGGAAAAGAAGGAAGAAAAAAAATGAAGAAGAAAGGGCCCGGCTCATTTCTTAAAATTTGATTTTTGATATTTTATTTTTTTTAATAAAATTTTAAATTATGCAATTTTACCCTAAATTTTTAAAAAATTGCGATTAACCCTAACTTGTTCAAAAGTCTACACAATTAAGTTTACAAAAATTATAATTTGGCCCACAAAACTTTTAAAATAATTAATAGCGTAAAATTCATAAAATTTTCAATTAATAATAATAAAATTGTATATTATAAATAAATTTAATCAAATTTTAGGGGTGTTACAAGATGATGGTGTGGAGACAAAATTGATGGGTTTAGAGGGCTAAGATGGGTTGCCGGGGGGCTTGGCTGGAGGTGGTGGTTTCGGCCGTGGAGAAGAAAAAGAAAGAAGGAAAGAAAAGTAAAGAAAAAGGAGAGAAAGAAATGGGAAGAAAGAAAAGAGCTGCCGGTTTTGTGATATCCTATTTTTCATATTTATTATTTTATTTATTTATTTATTTTCAATTTAGTCCCTCAAAATTTTAAGTTATGCAATCATGCTCCAAATTTTTAAGCAAATTGTGATTAACCCTAAACTATTCAAAATTTTACAGAATCAAATCTACAAAAATTATAATATAGCCCACAAAACTTTTTAAAATAATTAATAATATGAAATTCATAAAATTTTTAAATAATGACAAAATCATATATTGTAAATAAAAGCAATAAAATTCTAGGGGTGTTACATTTTGATTGTTTGAAAGGTTAACAACTTTTTTTGTTATTCACTTTTTTATGCTATTTTTGAATTATAATATGAATATCTAATTATATTTATACAAAAAAATTGAGATTGAACATAATAATTTATTTTCTCTATATTTTGTTTTACATTCTAATTTCATCCACGTATCCAGTTACTAATTTCTATTTTAAGATCAATTTTGAGTTTATAATTACTATCAATTTACTATAATTTTAATTTTATATTACTAATGCCGACCTCTTTTCTTTGCTTAATTATTCAATAATTAACTTATGTGTCAAATTAAAAGGTTTTTATTAACTTACATGCTAATATTGATTTCAATTTTATAATTATTTTATATATGTAGTTTGTTTTTATTTTTATTTTTTATCTTCACTATCATAGTTTTATCTTGGCTTAATTAATTTTTAATCAAAAATTAAAATTAAATAATACTTTTTTAAATTCTTGTCAGAAAATATAATATTTAATTATTTATATTTTAAATTTTATCTTGATATATATACCCATCGTCTTTTAAGTCTAAAGTAATATAAAAGTACTGAAATATTTAGTTTTTTCCAAACAACTTTTAAGTCATCAATCTTGTGTCCTATATCCTTCTCATATATTTTTATTTTTTAAAGTAATTAGTTTTTGACCGCATATTATTTTCTTCTTTTTAATAAAGTATATGATCATATTCATAGACTTTTATCTTTTGAAAGTTTCGAATTCTTTTAACAATTTGTTGGATAATCTTGAAATTTATTTTTCATGACATCATGTAAATTAGATGCCTTTATATGTTGCAAGCTTTTAAATACTAACTTTTAGAGCTTTAAATTTAATTTTACCTAACCATTTTGAAAATTAATATTTAATTTTACTAATTACTTGAATATTTTTGCGATATTTTTATTTTTATATTATTGTTTTTAATTATATTTATAATTCAATAACTATGTAACACCCCTAAAATTTTATCAATTTTATTTATAATATACAATTTTATTATTAATCAAAAATTTTATGAATTTCATGTTATTAATTATTTTAAAAGGGGTAGGTTAAATTATAATTTTTGTAGACTTAATTGTGTATATTTTTGATCAAGTTGGGGTTAATTGTAATTCTAAAAACATTTGGGGTGAAATTACATAATTTAAAATTTTATAAAAAAAATGGAAAATGGAAAAATCAGATTTTTTGGTCTCGGGCAGGGGCCTTTTTTTCTCACTTTTTCCTTTCTTTTTCTTCTCCGTTTTTCCTCTCTTTTTCTTCCTTCTTCACTGAGAGCACAACTGTCTCCGGCGAGTTTTTTTCACCACGAAACTCTTCCCCTCAAACTTCAACCTTCTTGAGGAGGAGGTCACCAACTTTGAAGCTTCTTGGATGGACTCTTTTATTGTAATGTTGTGCCATCTTCGACCTATAGTATTGCAATATTTTGTATGCTTGCCGATGTAGCTCATCGATTGTTTCCAAGTTGAATTCTCTTTCAAAGGCATTCTTGGTAGGGTTGTAGTGAATCAGTCGGGTAGTGTGTTGTATCAGTTCTATCATGGGTTAGAAAGCTCTTGATGAGAGGATTGCAATGGAGTCTTTGCATGGCATTTCCAACGACGGCAAGGTGGTGATCGGAGCTTGTCGGAGAAAGAAGAAAGTGGCAGGTTTAGGTCCATTCTAGTGTCTACCCTACATGGAATTAGAAATTGAAGGTGGCGTTGGAATCCTCATGACGAGAGGAGCAATCTAGTGGTGAAGTTTTAATTTTTGCCAGTGGTAGACGGCAGCCTCCGGTGGCGGTAGAGAGGCAATCTCTTCGTCTCAACGAGGTGATTGTCTCGGTGCTTTTGGTTCATGATTTTGAGCCTTTGTTAGTGAGATCAGAATTTTATTTGGATATTGCATGTCATATATATATGTGCATGCATGCTTGTAGTTGTTAGTTTTGTCCAAGTCAAGCCTTTAAGTTGATATACGTATTTCGATGATTATTTTCTTATGCAAGGAATAGGGTAATGGGAGATATGATTTTGGACTCATATGTTGGTTAATATTAAGTTGAATATAAATTTTGATATTGGGAATCATTATAAGTTAAATTGTGTTGGAATGGGAATTTGACTAAGGATTTATGTATGAATGTTGAATTTAGAGAAGTTTGACTTGTGGTATATTTTCTTGTTTAGGTGACAACAAGCTAGACACCAACAAGCAGTAAGATTGAAAACCCCTGTGAGGGTCTACCAATCTAGCGTTATATTTCTTATCTGTGGTTATAATAAGCTCCTGTGTAGGTTTCCCTATTTTTGAATCGTATTTTGATTTGTATTTGGAATCTGTTTGCTATTTGTTATCTGTTATCTGATTTGAATACCCCTATGAGGGTTATCTCTGATGTTGATTTTCTTTTTTGTTTGTTCTGGCACTCAGAACTTCTGTTTGTTATTTGTTATTTTGATATTTGTCTGTCTTGTATTTGTACTGTATCTATTGCTTTGTCTATATATCTATTATCAGTTTTATATTTATTGGCCATGCTGGCTTATATGTTTTCCATTTATTATCTTCTATTGCCTCGGCAGCATACTATTTTACTCTATTCTGTTGCTTTGAAATCGACAGTGTGCTAGAAATTTTCCCCTGGGTATCTGTACGAGCAGTTATTCTATTATCTATATGATAATATGTGGGCCAATGGCCAATTGGATGATCTGTTTGGTTATGCAGGGGCATGCTAAGGATTTACCCTTAGGTGCCACTGGCAGGGTAGGGATTTCTCCCTGGGTGCCAACCGTACACTAGGGATTTTCCCTTAGGTATCAGCGATGTGCTATATAGTCTGTATAGGCTTCTGCCATATACCAAGCTGTTACACTTAGGTAAACTATCTGTCTGTCAGGTATAAGGTGAACTGCACTGCATGTCTTATAGCTTTTTCTTAGAATGTATATGCTTTAGGTTTGATTTGCCTATATGATTTCTATATGTCTGTAATATGTTCTTGGAGCAATAAGTTAGGAAAGTTTCCTATTTGCTTTTCCGTATTGTCTATCTATTTTTCTAAATTCTATTATATTCAGCTTGAAAAATTATATCTTATCGAGTTACGTTTCTCCTCAGTAAACACTGTCGTTACTTGTACATATCCCTCACTAAGTTTTTGGACTTACCCCCCTGTATTTCATAATCTTTCAGACAGAGATGGGCTCTAATGGATGTCAAGTTAGAATGACATATATATAGTTATTTTATAGTAGGACAGGAGCTGACATTAAGTATGGAATTTGTAACTATTTGGTTGACCTTATAAACCTTGTGATGTACATATTTTGTTTGAAGTTTGTAGTATAAGATGAAATGATGGTTTAATCTGTCAAAGATTGTAATATGACTTAGTTCCCTGAACTCTTTTGGTGTTTCTATTTTGTGGTTTATTAGGTATTATTGGAGTTGTATCAGTATTAATTTTGAGATATTTGAATTTATGGGCCTACGATTGAATTGTAACTCTGAGATATAAATTTGAATCAGAGTAGTACCTCAACTTAGCTACTGTCCTTAGATGGGGTGCTACAGGCGTGGTATTAAAGCCTAGGTTTAGATAACCTAAGTGTGAACATGTGATAGAACTCATAGTGACCTCTAATTAGGTTATTTTGAATGTACTTAAGGTATTGACAAGATTGTTACGTCATAGTAGGACCGATAGAGTAGTAGGATCCTAAGGCTTGGATTTAGACTTATATTACTTGATTTTGTTGAGATGAATTATTGAATTATTGTAGGATGGCCAACGAATCTAACGAAGGAAAGGCGCATACGAATGACCAAAATGACAAAAACCTAGAAGATGAGATCAAAGAATTAAAAGAGGAAAGGAAGAATCTCAAGAAGATTTGTAGGACTTTGGAAGAGAAATTTTATGACCAACATGAGCATCTTCATCAGGTTCGAGAAGAGGTGCGTACTTTGAAAAGAATATTAGGTGCTCAAGATTATCTACATGATTGAGTCATAGGTGATCTAGAATGGGATTATCTTTGAGTTAATATCGTTGAAGCATAGATCCAAGAGCTCCAATTCATTCAAGCTAACACGGAGGTAACATTTTAGGCCTTGCAGTCTAATTATAGGAGATCAGTATAGGTTTCTCACCTAATCATGGATGAGATGGGTCGAGTGTTGGACTACTACTGTAGAGCTATCGATTAGGCCATTGGAGTTTGTCCACGGATAGGCATAGAGGCTGGTCTTTTAGGTATTCATCTGATCCCTACTCCTAATCAAGGATAGGGTTGACAGCAGCAAGAACGAGCTCCGAAACCTGAGGAAGAACTAGAAGCCAAACCAGAAGAGGGGCCTGAGGAGGAACTAGAAGAAGTCCCCAATGCAAATGTCAACACATAACCTCTAGTCTTAGTGCTGCTTGAGATAGATGACGAAGAAGATCAGTAGATGACAGATGAGATAAGCAAGCTATCTGATATCACTGACGAGGAGGAAGATTAGATGTGAGTTTTGGCATTGAAGTATTTTAGTAGGTTGGCAAACTGTTTGATGGCTCTTAATATTCAACCCTTGTAACCACAATAGACAACTTTATGACCATGACTGATGTTTTTTCCCTTTTTTCTTTGAATATCCTATCATTTTTTCTTCAACTGGACATTCCGTTAGCATAGCCAATTTTGCTACCTTGGATTGTATATATGCTTTTGTAATCTGCCATTGCTAACCTATATTATGCTAATATATGGCTCTTGGAGAAAATTATTTTAATTTTTTATCTATTACAAGTTTTGAAAGTTTACTTAATTTATATTATCTTCTTTATTAAAACCTGAATTATTAAAGGGATATTGAGATTGGGATGTTAACTTCAACTTTTAATTTTAGGTTCAGATATTCCTAAAATCTTGAGATAGATGGCATCCCGTGACAGTGTCCCTAGACCTACACCACCCTAATTTGGTTAGTGAGGAAGACCTCCCAGACAATAATTTCAAGACCATCGTGCCCCCAGACTAGGAATTTTAGCTCATTCTTGAACTGAGCAGAGAGAGGAGGTATAACAAACCTTTTTAGTTGGGCACCAATGAGACTTGCATATTAGAGAGAGCTAGAGGTCAGGCCACTAGCCCAACCCTTGGTTAAAGATCGAGCCCTAGAAAGATTTCTTCTTTACAACCCTGAAGTTCCATGGAGAACCAGATAACCGAAAGGCTAAAGAATGGGTGAAAAATTTTGAGGCCATATTTGATACTCTGTGCTACCCCGATGAATAAAAGGTTTGATTTACCATATTCCTCCTAGCGGGATTAGCTAGAAGTTGGTGGAAAATGATAGATCGCCGTTGGGCTTCCTCAAGAACCCAAAGGACATATGATAATTTCACTAAGGAATTCATGGATAAGTATATACCTCTGGTGATCAAGCAGTCTTAGGAATGTGAATTCATGAATTTGATCCAAGGAAATCAGACTGTTAGTCAGTATGAGGTAACCTTCAGTTGGCTCATCCAATATGTGCCCTATGTTTAGAATGATGAAAGCCGACAAATTCATGATTTATCCAAGGACTATGGCTAAAGTTGAGATAGGGTCCAGCCATCTTCAATTTACCAAATTTCAACATAGCCGTCAGTAAAGTACTGTAACTAGAATTAGAGCTGCAGGAAATTAGAAAAATTGAAGAAAAGGGTAGAAAGGGAAGACCATCTCTAGCTGGATAGAGTGGCGCTAGCAAAAAACCATAGAGGCCACAAGCTGAGGGTACAACTCAGAGGATTACTCGAACAGATGGAATGGTGAATTGGGTTCAAGAAAAAATACTGATATTATGCAAATTTTGTGGGTCAGCAAGGCATGAAGAAGCGAACTATTGGTGAAAACAAGATAAATACCTACGGTGTGGTAATAGCCAGCATCTTGTGAAAGATTGCCCAGGAAAGAAAGGTCCAGTTTTGATAGGAAAAGGAAAGCACAAAATCCAGGCACAATCCTATGCCCTCACTGAAAAAGATGCACCAAATCCTAATGAGGTAGTAGAAGGTATAATCACTATCTCCAAGACGCTTGGTAAATTGTTATATGATCCCAGCGCTTCCCATTTTTTTTATATTTGTTGAATTCTCTACAAAATTGAATATAAAACCTGAAACTATGGCATATCAAATAGAAGTGAGTATACTTTTAGGGGTAGGACTAGTCACTGATATCATGTATCGGGAGTACCCAATTGTGATTGAAGGCCGAGTGTACCCAGCTAATTTAATACAAATGACAATACAAGGATAAGATGTAATTCTTGGAATGGATTGGTTGTACAACCACCAAGCACAAGTGAATTATTTCACTAAGTGCATAACACTCGGGGGAGGGATATTGATATCTTCATATCTTTCCATAGATAAAACCTCTTCAATACCGATCATATTAGCTGTAAAAGCCATACAGATTCTGAATGAGGGTAGGCAAGGATTCCTAGCATACCTTATCAACAAACCTCAGGACATGATTAGAATTGAAAAAGTAAAAGTGGTAGCAGAATACCCTGAAGTATTTCCTGTGGAGTTATACTCGCTGCCCCCTGATAGAGAAATAGAGTTTGTTATTCATACTCTCCCAGGGGCTGCACCATTTTCCAAAACTTCACACCGGATGGCATCTACCAAACTTAAGAAATTGAAGAGTTAGCTGCAAGAGTTGTTAGAAAAGAAGTTTATCAGACCCAACACGTCGCCTTAGGGAGCTCCAATGCTATTTGTCAAGAAAAAAGATGGGTCTATGAGAATGTGCATTGATTATCGAGAATTGAACAAGGTCACTATCAAGAGCAAGTACCTATTACCCTACGTAGAAGAGTTATTTGACCTTCTATAGGGATTAAGAATCTTCTTGAAGTTGGATTTAAGATAAGGGTATTATCAGCTGAAGATTAAAGAAGAGGATATTCTAAAGATGGCTTTCAATTCTCGATATGGCCACTATGAATTTATGGTGATGTCGTTTGGCCTAACCAACGCCCTGGCAGAATTCATAGATTTGATGCACCGAATATTCATACCCTATTTAGATCAATTTATGGTCATCTTTATTGATGATATCTTGGTTTTCTCTAAGTCTAGAGAAGAGCATAAGAAGCACTTACACATAGTTCTAAAGACCTTAAGAGAACATCAAATGTATGCTAAGTTTGGTAAGTGTGAGTTTTGGATAGAGAAAGTAGCCTTCGTAGGTCATGTAATCACTTAAAATGGGATAGAATTTGACCCTTCCGAGATAAAAGTGATTGTCAATTGGAAAAGACTTGAGAATGTTACGAAGATTCAAAGATTTTTGGGATTGGCTAGGTACTATTGAAGATTTGTTCAAGACTTTTCCAAGATAGCCACCCACTAACCAAGTTGACTTAAAAAAATGATCCATTTGTTTGAAATGAAGAATGTGAGAAGAGCTTCCGAGAACTGAAGAACTGTTTGACTACATCACCAGTATTAGCCCTTCCAAATGGGTTGAAAGATTTTGTGGTATATACAAATGCCTCATATATGGGGTTAAGATGCATGTTAATGCAAAAAGAGCATGTTATTGCCTATACATCTAGGAAGTTAAAGCCTCATGAGAAAAACTACCCTACACATGATCTGGAATTAGCAACAGTTATCTTTGCACTATCAAAATAGAGGCACTATCTTTATGGGGCTACATTTGAAGTGTACAAAGATCACAAAAGCCTTAAGTATCTACACTCTCAAAAGGATTTAAACATAAGACGGTGAAAATGGATGGAATTTTTGGGAAAATTATGAATTTTTCATCAATTATCATCCTGGAAAAGCGAATGTAGTAGCTAATGCTCTAAGTCAGAAAGTAGGAATGAATCATCTGAAAGGTACAAAGACATCAGAAAAGTTGAAAGTAACTGCTATGATAAGATTAAAATAACAAGTTTGGAT
>JACGDI010005646.1:414773-443581 GCA_014898725.1 Jacaranda copaia | reverse complement strand
GCATATTGGCCAGTCTATGAGCATTGTGTTTTGAAACTTTGACAACCGTGTATGGTCCATCCCATTTAGGGTCGAGCTTACCAATATTCTTGGAGACTTCAACATTTTTTAAGATAAGATCTCCGACCTTAAAACGGCGCATCTTAACTCCTTTGTTGTAGTTCTTGGCCATCTTTGACCTATAACGCTGCATGGTGTTATAAGCTTCTTAAAGATGTTCATCAATGGTCTTGAGGTCAAGCTTTCTCTTTGACATGTTTTGCAGTAGATGGAAATGAATCACTTAAGTTTGTGCTAGATTAGCTTCGAGGGGATTACTACTTCAAACCTATAAACCAGGCTGTAAGAGGTGTGGCCAGTGACTGTTTGAGGAGTTATTCTGTATGTCCATAGCACGCTGGGTAGGTCATCTGCCCAGCTCAAACTAGTGTCCTGTATTCTCACTTTCAGAAGGTCGAGGATCATTCTATTGGTTACCTCCATCTGATCGTTCGACTAAAGATTACCCATTGAAGTAAAGTGTTATGTGATGCCCAAATTTTCGCAATAGCCCCTGATGCTTTTGCTCTGGAATTGAGTACCATTATTAGAAATAAGGACCTTGGGTAGACCAAAATGGCATATAATGTTCTTTCATATGAAACTTTTAATGGCCGCATCTGTTATCTTTGGAATGGCTTCCACCTCAGCCCACTTAGTAAAATACTCAATTACTATAATTATGAATTTTTGTTATCCTATTGATTTTGGTAGCGAGCCTATTATGTCAATTCCCCATTGATCAAAAGGCCAAAAAATTTGAACACTAACTATCGACGCTGTAGGTTGGTATGGAAAATTTTCATGGACTTGACGTGAAGTACATTTACATGCATAATTCACCGAATCTTTCAATAATGTTGGCTAAAAGTATATATACCTGATCACTTTATGGGCTAAAGATCTTCCTCCACAATGATTGCCACACATACCCGCATGAATGTCTTGCAATACCTTCGAAGCCTAATCTCAATCGAGATACCTCAATGGGGGGCTCGAGATTGACTTTTTACATAATTGGCCATGCTCGTTGAGGGCAAATTTGAAAGCCTGACCTCAAAAGTGTCGGGCATCATTCCTATTCTCGGGGATGGTGCCTTGGTTTAAATACAGTTTAATTAGAGTCTACCAAGAAACTGCCTCTCCTTCAATGCTTACAATCAAATTCTCATCGATGGGCCCAATGGACGATGTATCAAAAACTAAGAATGTGATCTTTTTGTCCCTTGTCCCCCTGGTGGAGCTAGCAAATTTTAAAAGAGCATTTGGCTGCTCATTCTTTGATCGAGGAACTTGAGCAAGCTCAAACCTTCTGAATGATTGTTGTAACTGCTTCACCTCAGCCAAGTAGCGTCTCATGGTTGCGTCTTTAGCTTCAAAATTTCCACTAACCTACTCCACCACTAATTGAGAGTCTGTGTTTGCGACCATGTGCTCAACTCCTCGCTCGAATGCCATTCCCATTCCCACGAGAAGGGCCTCATATTCTGCCTCATTATTCATGATTGTATAGTCTAATTTTATTGCAAAATCATATTCTTCTACCTCTGGGGAGTAGAGAGCAATACATACTCCACCACCAGATATGGTCGACGATCCATCAATGTGCATTATCCAAACAAGAGGAGACTCGGGACTCATCTCTGGAAGGTCGACTCGCTCTGCAATAAAGTTAGCCAAGACCTGTGCTTTGATGGTAGTTCACGGCTGGAAAGTAATATCGAACTTTCCCAATTCGATTACCCATTTGGTCAATCTCCCAGATGTACCTGACTTTGCCAATACTTGCTTCAATTGTTGGTTTATCAGTATTATGATAGAGTAAGACTGGAAGTACGATCGCAACTTTTGAGCTGCAGTCACAAGTGCTAAAGCAAATTTCTCGATTTTTAAATAATTATGCTTTGGCCCATTGAGGGACTTGCTATAATAGTAGATCGATCGATGCGTGCCATCTTGGGTTGAGATCAGTACTGAGCTGATCAATGCCATGGAGACTGCCAAATATACTCAGAGCACTTCGCCCAGCTCGGGTTTGGCCAACATAGGGGATGAGACCAAGTATTTTTTTAGTTCGACCAGTATCTTGTCACACTATGCAATCTATTGGAAGCCCAACTTCTTGGCACTTCTGAGAATTTTAAAAAAAGGTAAACTCTTGTCGGTCAATCTTGCGATGAATTGCCCAAGGTTATAATCTTGCCCACCAATCTCTGAACATCTCAATCCATTTTTGGAGGGGTGACATCAAAAATTGCTTGGATCTTTTGCAGATTGGCCTTGATGCCTCTTTAGCTGACCATGTAGACCAAATATTTTCCTCCTCGAACTCCAAACATACACTTATTTGGGTTCAATTTTAGACCAAAGGCTCTCAATATTACAAAAGTGTGACCAAGGTCGAGCAAGTGATCTTGAGCTTTTTCTGTTTTGACAATCATGTCGTCGACATAAACCTCCATCAATTTACCAATTTAGTCTTTGAACATAAAATTGACGAGTTGCTAATAAGTTGCTCCAGCATTATTTAACCCAAAAGGTATGACCAGGAAACAGTATAACCTATTCGAAACTACAAACGAGGTCTTGTCCCTATCCTCATGAGCCATGAAAATCTATGATATCCTTGAAATTCATCTATCATGCTCAACAATTCATACCTATAAGTTGAATTAACTAATAAATTTATGCGAGGCAGGGGATAAGGATCCTTAGGGCAAGGTTTATTTAAATATGTAAAATCATTACACATCCGCCACTGCTCCTCATTTTTAAGGACCAGGACAACATTACAAAGCCAAGAGAGATATTGAATCTCTACAATATAATCAATATCTAAGAGTCTCCTAGTCTCTTCTTCAATGATCTGTGTCCTCTCTGTATTGAATGTCCTTATCTTTTGCCTAATTGATTTGTACAAGGGATCAACATTAAGGTGGTGTACAATAACACTGCGGTAGATTCCCTACAGGTCTGATGCCTTCCACGTGAAGATGTCAATATTCGCTCTCAGGAAATCGATCATGAGACATTCCATGTGGGGGCTTAAGTCCATTCCAATACGAGTCATCTTGTCGAGGTTTCCCTGCTTGAGCTCAATGGTCTTAAAGTCCCCAATGGGTTCCACCCTGGTATTTTTAAACTTCCACTTTTTGCTAGCCTGGGACTCCTTGGGTTCCGCTATAGGGACGTCTCCCGAGGTCTTCAGTTGCAATCGGGCTTTCTACTCATTTGACTCCACTAAAATATTGTAGCATCTTCAGGCCTCCTTCATGTTGCATAAAAGTTCCCTCGTACCTACTAGGGTCAGAAACTTGACCTTTAGGTAATAGGTGGACACAATTGCATGAAAGTCATTGAGGGCAGGTCGACCTATGATGACGTTGTAAGCGAATGGAGCATTGACCACCAGGTAATTTACCATCAAAGTTCATCTTCTAGAAGCCTCTCCAAATGATGTAGATAGGTTAATCGACCCTTCTGGAATGATCTCCGATCCCCCAAACCTGACTAGCGATGTGTGAATAGGTTCAAATTTTAATTAGCCCATATTTGTTCTTTTCAATGTGAAGAGGAATATTATATTGGCCGAGCTGCCATTATCGACTAGAACCTTACGCACTCTAAAATTAGCAACTCCATAGAGACTACCATTGGACAGTCTATTTTTTGATCAACGTTTCTGCCTTCTAGGTGTGCAAGGTTGGCATCAGTAGATGAAATGGGCTCTGCACTTGTTGAAAGATGGAATGTTGTCTCGACATGGGAGCCCTTGATCGACTTGAGCCTCCTTTGAGTTTTTCTTTGAGCTAATTTTGAGTCCTCCTTAGTGGGACTACTCGCAATCATATCAATGACTCCTTGGATGGGTGGGCGATCTTCATAGGTAGGTTTTTTTCCTTTTTTTTCTCTTCTAGGGCTAACTGACCTTTCTCTATAGGGAGTCCAATCAGTTTTGCCCCCTACAACTTGGGGGTCCACGGCTATGTACTTCTTGAGGTGTCCCTTCCTAATTAGCCTCTTGATCTCATCTTAGAGATTAAAGCATTTATCGGTATCATGCCCTTTTTGCTTATGAAAGTGGTAATATTTCTTTAATTTTTTCATGGCTTTAGTGTCCATCAACTTTCTGGGCTTCTTGAGGAGGTTATCGTGCTAGATGGCATATAAGACCTCCTGTCTTGGGATGTTCAAAGGTGTATAGTCATGGAATTGCTTGATGGGATATAACCTCTCTCTTTATGTTTTTGGTCATCTTTTTCTTTTTCTTTTTATCAACTTCAGAGGATCTGAATTTGAGCATATTCATCTCCTCCTATGTCATATACCTCTCAGCCAGGTCGAGCAACTCCTCCATCGACCTGGGCCTTTCCTACACCAGAGCATTGGCGCATTTCTTGTGCCTTAGCCCCAAAAATATTACATCGATCATAGGAGTAAATTGATGATGCCTGAGGACTTTCGTGTTGAATCTGATGAAGAAATCCCAAAGATACTCTCCTTCGTTCTATTTTACGGTATGAAAATGGGTGTGAGGGAGTTATGCCTTCCGCCTGCTGGCAAATTAGCGCAAAAATTTGTCACACAATCGGTCATAAGAGTAAATTGATGATGGCTTGAGCTTCACAAACTAGTCTAGTGCTATGCCTTAGAAGGTGGTCACCAGCATTTTGGCATGTGTGTGCTCATTGTGTCCATGCAATTGCATTAGGTGTTTGAATTGCATGAGATGTTCATTGGGGTCCATTAATCTATTATACCTCGGCAGGCCGATTGGAACCTTTGTATCGACAGCAATGCGCTAGTCGACAATATCCTAAACAAACAGAGATCTCCTCTTGCATTGAGATCTCTGAAGGCCTTCCAAGTTGAGTGCTCTTTCAGTATTTCTCCTCGAGATCTCGTCGAGGTGCTTATTCAACTATTGATCTTGGTGGGATACTTTCTCCCAGCCTGGGTGGCATTTCTATCAAGACATGGCCTAGCTCGCTCGACCCTATCACATTGTGGGACTCAAAAAGGCCAGGTGGTGAGGTCTGCAGATTCTTCCATATCATCGCGGTGTTCACGCTTAGAGCATTCGACCCTATCATGCCGCTAGGCTTGATCAGGTTGAACATGGTCTATTGAGTCTGCAATCTCCTTTTGTAACTCTAGCCACTTCCTCTCCTCCTGATGGTGCCTAGGACTGGTTTCACGGTAAATGGGTGGTCACCTAGATTCTTGGTGGCTGTGATTGTCTCGGTGAGACCTCTCTCCTAGAGGAGGCGACTGAGGGGTAGCGCTGGCAGCCGGGATGGGTATCATGGTGTGCCTATTTAACACGATAAACAGTTGGGCTAAAATTTGGGTAGAGATTTGCATTTTTATTAGCTGCATCGACTGAGGCATAGTTAATGTCACCACTTGTTCTTGAGGGGTGCTGGGGCCTGGAACATGTGCACCTTTCAGGGGTGGAAGGGGAGGTGGAGATGTGGACCTCCTATTCTCCTCCCTTTTGGATGTGGCTCTACGTGTGTTTACCATTTTGTCATTGCAATCTCAAGCTTTCCCACAAACGGCACCAAAAATGTTGAGGTTGAAAATAGTTTAGAGTGAAAAGAAATTGTTTGGGGTTAATCCAACTAGAGAGGTCAAGTAATCCACTCAGTGTTCTTCTCGAGGTCTGAGATTTGTAACAATCAACACACGTTAAATTAGCCGAGGTGCCCTCGGCTAAGGCACTCCAATGGTCAAGATAAGATAATCGAACAGAATATAGAAAGCTTATGTTGTATTTGAAATTACCTTGAGCGTGGTTGAATATGAAGTATTTATTTCTCCAGGCATGATTTCTCCATGGTGCCCCTATCAGGTGTAGTGGGCTTTAATCCTTGTCGGGGGATAAATGGTTATTCTAGATCTTGGTGCTGTTCCAGATGGCACAATCTCCTGGTTTTCAGGGTGAACAATACCTCTAGTAGGCGCCTCTCTGCCAAAGGTGGTGACAAAGTTGGTGGCAATGTTGGTGGCAATGATTATACCGACAGTCACGCGTCATTAATGCAGAGACATGGCATCTGATAGAATAATAAGTGCGGCTTAGATCTGAGTCAGCGCTGGAGAAAAAAATCTAAGGTTGACAGCGATCGACCAAACTTAGTTGGTCGACCATTTAAGTAATCGACCTAGTAGGGTCTTGGTCGATAATAGTTTACTCGACTAAATAGTTGTGGTCAAATGGGTTAGCTCCAAAACTAATGTTGGGCTTAATGGGCCTGCTGGACTAAACGGAACTGACATTGGGCTTGCTTAGTGGGTCAGTTAAACTATCCCATATCACATATATAAATAAAAATAAATAACTTTTACTTATCAAAGTTATACAAAATATTAAGAGATATTTTAGCTTATAAAATTAGATGTTACAAACTATTTATTGAATTAGTTATCAAATAATTAATAGCCCAATATAAGTTATTTTCATAGATAAAGTACCAAGAGGTAATATATTTACTTTAATAAAAATATTTAACATTTAAAATTCTCAAGTGTCATGAAAATGTAACGATAACTTCCAAATTATTAAGAAATCATACAAAAAAGCTTTATATTTTTTAAAAAGAGCTATTTTCTTATTTATCATATCAAAATATACAAGTATACAAACACACACACATTTATATATAATTTAAAAATTATATTTGGTAAAATATTCTGCACTATTTTTATTTTCTTAATTATTTTATTTTATTTTATTTTTAAATTTTATCAATTTATAAATTTTTATATAATTTATAAACTTAGAGTTAACAATTCTTGATATTATATAATTTATTTAAGTATAAATTATCTTCAAACATAATATTTTTAATTAAAATATTTATATTATTTATTTTATTAGTAATAGGTTTTCTTTTGTCAAATGTTAAAAATAATTACAATTTATGTTCTAATCACATGAAGTAAAATAAATATTACTATAAAATAATTTATTTAATCTTAAAATTATTTTTGATACATCGCACCGGACACATGCTAGTATAGAAATATTTGAAAATAGTATTAAAAATAAATACATAAAATATAATTAATTGAAATAAAAAAGTATTGCATGTTGATATTTTAAGTAATATAAAAATTACAATCTTAAGTTCGTTATAAGAACTTTAATTTTAAATAAATATTGAGGAAATAATAAAATAATAACATTGATAAAATATTTAAATATATTAAAAAAGTATCTAATTAATTTAAAATAAAAAATAAAAATAATGTAAAAATATATTATCAAAAAAATAATAAAAAATTTCAACAAAATGAACTTCAAATTAATTAAAAAGAAAAACTTTATTATATTATGCTAATTGGGGAAAGAGGTTCTACAACTAAAAATATAGAATTATACTACTAATAATGTGGAAATAAAATACAACAAGAATAATTATAGAATAACAAAATTTACATATAAAATATATAAAATATTTATCTATTAATTTTGCGATAAATTAAATTTGTATGATAGAATTTTGTGAGAAGAGTATTTAATATGTTGCTTATAAAATATTTTCAAAATTATGAACTTACTTAGTGAGATAACAGTATGATTATAGGTATTTTTTGAATTATCTTATGATATCAAAATTTATATTATAACTTTGGATAAATACAATATGATGTTTTAGTTATAATAGATAAATTGATTGTATTAAATAAGATACAAAAGTAAATAAACAACTAATGAAAAATTTTCAATTGAATTAAAAAACTCAAAATTCTAAGAATTTGACATGTGAACATAATTGCACAATTAGAATCAAAATTAGACAATTAGATAAGTACAAAATTGTGCTATATATAATAGTACTAGCATTATCATCGTGCTTTACACGAATCTTTAAAATTACTATAGATTAATGTGATTGTTGATTTATAAATATAATTAAAAATAACAATATAAAAATAAAAATATCATAAAAATATTCAAGTAATTAGTAAAATTAAATATTACTTTTCAAAATGGTGAAGTAAAATTAAATTTAAAGCTCTAAAATTTAGTATTTAAAAGCTTGCAACATATAAAGACATCTAATATGCATGATGTCATGAAAAATAAATTTCAAGATTATTCATCGAGAAATTAAAAGAATTTGAAACTTTCAAAAGATAAAAGTTTATGAATATGATTATATACTTTATTAAAAAGAAGAAAATAATATGTAATAAAAAACTAATTACTTTAAAAAAATAAAAATATATGAGAAGGATATAGGACACGTGCTAGTACCATTATATATAGTATAATAATGTGAGACCCACAATTAGACAATTTTGATTATATTGTGCAATTTTTACCAAGTGACAAATTCTTAGAAATTTGAGTATTTGTAACACCCCTAAGATTTTATTTATTTATAATATACGATTTTATCATTATTTGAAAAGTTTATGAATGTCACATTATTAATTATTTTAAAAGTTTTGTGGGCTAAATTATAGTTTTTGTAAACTTAATTGTGTTGACTTTGAATAATTTGGGGCTAATCACAATTTTCTAAAAATTTGGGGAAAAATTACATAATTTAAAATTTTATTAAAAAAATTGAAAAATGAAAATCAGATTAAAGAAACTGGTAGGGCCCTTTTTCTTCCTCACTTTTCCTTCCTTTTTTCCTTCTTCCTTTTCCTTCTCCATTTTTCCTCTTCTTTTCTTCTTTCACTGAACCACCACCATCACCTTCAGCCAACTTCTTCGACTGCCTTTCAACCCTCCAAAACCCACTAATCTCTTCCCCTCACCACAACCTACACCCTCAGCCACTCAAACTCCTCACCTGAATGGTGAACCAGCAGCAGCAGAAGGCCGACCGAGGAGACGAGCCACGATGATAGCTGGGTTTCATGTTTTTGGGTAGCCATTGTTGATTTTGAGGGTTGGGTTGGGGACCATTTAACATGAGGAGCTCAATGGTACCCTTGCATAGCGACTCCGACGATGGTGGGACGGTGATTGGAGCACAATGGAGGAAGGAAAAATTTGGCAATTTTTGGCCCGTTCTGACATCTACATTGCTTGATATTGGAAACAGAAAGTAGCATTGGAATCTTTGCGGCAAGAGGAACAATTCTGTGGCAGAGTTGAGTTTTTCAGCGGTGGCGGTCCAACGACGACGGAGAGGTAGTCTTCTCATCTTGATGCAATGATCGTCCTGGTGCTATCAATTTGTGATTTTGAGCCCTCATTAGTGATATCGGATTTTTATTAGTTAATTGCATATTATATATATGTGCATGCACGCATATAATTACTAGTTTTTGTCCGGGTCGAGCCTTTGAATTGATATATGTATTTCTATAATTGTCTTTCTATGTGAGGATTAAGGAGATGGGAGATATGAATTTTGGACTCGTATGTTGATTAAAAATAAAATGAATATAAATTTTGATATCGGGAACCATTATAAGTTAAATAGTGTTAGTATGGGAATTTGACTAGAGATTTATGCATAAATATTGGAAGAAGTGCATCGAGCAAGGTACACTATACATCCTGGAGGATTGAAGATGTACCAGGACTTAAAGAAATATTTTTGGTGGAACGGTATGAAGAAAGATGTAGCAGACTTTGTGCATAGATGCTTGACCTACTAGTTAGTGAAGACAAAACACTAGCGATCGTCAGGTGTGTTGCAGCTACTCCCCATCCCATATTAGAAATAAGAACAAGTGATTATGGATTTTGTGACTGGTCTGCCGAAGGTCAAAGGAGGTTATGACAATATTTGGGTAGTAGTAGATTGATTAACAAAGTCCTCACACTTTCTACTAGTTGGAACTGATTATAAGGTTGAGAAATTGGCAGAATTATACACTAAGGAGATTATCAGGTTACACGAAATTCTAGTGAGTATTGTGTCTAATAGTAATCCTAAATTTACATCGAGACTTTGGAAGGGTTTACAAAGATATCTGGGAACAAGATTGCAATTTATTTAAATGGTTCATCCTCAAACTAATGGATAATTGAAAAGAGTCATTTAGATTTTAGAAAATATGTTGTGGGCATGTGTTCTGGACTTTGGTGGAAGTTGGACTTGACATCTACCTCTAATTGAATTTTGCCTATAACAATAGCTATCAGTTTGTCATTAAAATGGCACCATATGAAGCATTGTATGGTCGAAAGTGTCAATCCCAGCTATACTGGGATTTAGCAAAATATAAAAGTATAACTAAAGAGTCTCTAGGGATTATAAGGCCTGAACTAATCCAAGAGACTATAGAAAAAGTGCATATTATAAAATAGCAGATAAAGGCTGCTCAGGACCGATAGAAGAGTTATGCTGATAGACAGAGAACAGACCTAGAATTTGAGGTTAGCGATTGAGTGTTTCTCAAGGTGTTGGCATGAAAAGGGATTAGAAGAATAGGCAAATGTAGAAAACTAAGTCCAAGATATGTGAGGCCATGTGAGATATGCGAAAGAATTAGACTAACGGCTTATCGTCTAGTGTTACCCCAGAGTTTAGCTGGAATACATGACGTCTTTCATGTGTCACAGCTATAGAAGTATTACCTAGATTTGTCTCATATCAAATCTCATGAACATATGGAACTAGAAGGTGGTCTGACTTATGAGGAGTAACCAATTTGTATCATAGATAAAAAAGTTTTGAGAACTTAGGAATCAAAAGATTCCTCGGGTGAAGGTGCTATAGCGCAATAATAATATTGAAGAAGCAACTTGGGAGCTGGAAGATCTCATGTGCCAATAATATCCTGAGTTGTTTCAATATTTAGGTGAGAATCCGGGGACCAGATTATTAATTATTTTAAAAGTTTTGTGGGCTAAATTATAATTTTTGTAGACTTAATTATGTTGACTTTTGAATAATTTAAGGCTAATTGCAATTTTCTAAAAACTTTGGGCAAAATTACATAATTTAAAATTTTATAAAAAAATTGAAAAATGAAAATCAGATTAAAGAAACGGGAAGAGCCCTTTTCTTTCTCACTTTTCCTTTCTTGTTTCCTTCTTCCTTTCCTTCTCCATTTTTCCTCTTCTTTCCTTCCTTCACCTAACCACAACCATCACCACTGTCAACTTCTTTGGCGGCTTTTCAACCCTCCAAAACCTATCAATCTCTTTTCCTCACCACTACCTACACCCTTAGCCACTCAAACTCCTCACCTAAATGGTGAAGTAGTAGCGGCAGAAGGTGGATCCAGGAGATAAGTCACAGTGGTAGCTGGGTTTCATGTTTTTGGGCAGCCATTGTCGATTATGAGGGTTGGGTTGGGGAGCATTTGATGTGAGGAGCTCAACGGTACCCTTGCATGGCGACTCCGATGATGGTGGGATGGTGATTGAAGCACAACGGAGAAAGGAGGAACTTAGCAGTTTTTAGCCCGTTCTGATGTCAATGTTGCTCGGAATTGGAAATGGAAGGTAGCATTGGAATCCTTACGGTGAGAGGAACAATTCTATGGTAGAGTTGACATTTTTTATGGTGGTGGTCTAGTAGTGTCGGAGAGGCAATCTCCTCGTCTCAACACGGTGATCATCCTGGTGCTATCGGTTTGTGATTTCGAGCCCTCATTAGTAATATCAAATTTTTATTGGTTAATTGCATGTTATATATATGTGCATGCATGCATGCAATTGCTAGTTTTTTGTTTGGGTTGAGCCTTTGAATCAATATATATATTTCTATGATTGTTTTCCTATGTGAGGATTAGGGAGATGAGAGATATGAATTTTAGACTCGTATGTTAGTTAACAAAAAGTTGAATATAAATTTTGATATCGGGAACCATTATAAGTTAAATAGTATTGGAATAAGAATTTGACTAGAGATTTCTGTGTAAATATTGATTCTGGAGAATTTTATATAGAAGGATCTTAATATGTATTATCTTGGTGATAGATGAGGCATTAGAATGCTTGATGCATTTCTGTAAGGTTTCTGGAATTGAACAAGAATTTTGATTTGTAGCATATTTTCCTAATTAGGTGACAACGAGCTGGGCACCAACGAGCAGTAGATTCAATTTTGACTATTACTTATTGGGACTGCAAGAGGTAAGGGTCTCCCACTCTGGGTTGTTGCTTTGTTCAACTTACTCTAAGATTGTTGAAAACCCTTGTGAGGGTTTTCTACTTAGGTTGTTGCTTTGTTAAGCTACTCTTAATTGTTGGTAACCCCTATGAAAGTCTGCAGATCTAGCATTACATTTCTTATCTATGGTTATAATAAGCCCCTGTGTAGGTTTTACTGTTTCTAATGTCGAAATTAAGTATGGAACTTGTAACTGTTTGGTTGACCTTAGAGGCGTTGTGATGTATATATTTTGTTTGAAGAATATAGTGTAAGATGGAAATGATGGCTTGATTTGTTAGAGACTGTAATTTAACTAAGTTTTCTGAACTCTTTTGATATATTTGTTTTGTGGTTTTATTTAGTATTGTTGGAGTTGAACCAGTATTTAAATTTTGAAATGTTTGAATTTATGAGCCTACTCTTGAATTGTAACTCTGAGAATTAAGTTTGAATTAGAATAGTGCCTCAACTTGGGTGCTGTCCCAAGGTGGGGTGCCATAGTATTTTAATTTAATTAAAAAATTTTCATTAGTTGTTGATTATTATTTCTAACTAATATTGTATCTTATCTCTAATTTTCTTTCATATGAAATTCAAAATATATCTACACTTATATATATAGTTTAACAACATAGGACCCACAATTATACAATTTTGATTCTAATTGTATAATTTTGACCAAATGGCAAATTTTTAGAATTTTGAATATTTTAATTCAATTAAAAAAATTCATTAGTTGTTGATTATCATCTCTAACTGCTATGATTGTATCTTATCTTTAATTTTCTTTCATTTGAAATACAAAATATATTTAATAATGTTTCATATTTTTTATTAAAGAGCTAGAAGTTTGAGAAATGAATAATTATAATTTAATTGATATGTAAGAGTTCAATTTATCAAAATCTTTAAAATTTAATTATTTTTATATAATATTTTTTAGATATGTAAAATACTTTTAAATAAAACAACAAATATATAGAATGTAACAAATAATTTAATTTGAAGAATACTTTAAATATAAAAATTACTTTCTACAACAATTATAACCTCCGAATTCTATTTTTGTAGTGCTCCTAGAAATCATTAATTATGATATTTTACTTAATTGTTATTTTGCAAGAATTTTATTAAATTTATTTAATTTTCAAAAAAATTTTGTGGGCTAAAATATGAATTGGAACAACTTAATTTCATCTTATTTAAGAAATTGGAGAGCCAATGTTTAATTTTTACAAGTTAGGTTGGCTTAAGTGGATGACAACTAAACTAGAGGGACAATTTGAAAATACTAAATATGTGTTGGACTCAATTGAAGGCCAACTACAACCTTTGGGGTCAATTCGCAATAAACGAAAGACCATTTCTATAAATATTTAATTTTTCAGTTTAGCCTCCATTTTTCCTTTCTTCTCCATTGAAACCCACCATTCTTTCTCTCTAGTGATCATCACTAGCAACGACCTGACACTGAAATTTAAACCAACCAACTTCTTTCCTATCTCACAAAGAACACATCCATATAACATGCAACATGAGACCATTGGAGAAATGGCTAGAAAATTTTCTTAAAAACCCAACCATGGCGGAGCTCAATGGGTCTGGTGGGGCAGCAGTGGAAGAAGGTTTTTAGGTAGCAAGTTTTGAAGCTCTTAACTTAAGGATCATGTTGGTAGCTTCAGCTTCCCAAATGGACCACTAGCGGCAATAGAATTGAGCAAAAATCGAGGTGAAGAGATGGTGGTGCTAGAAAGTTTAGGCAGCAATTGAGCTTCAATTCGGTAGTGATTGGAAAAAATGATTTGGGGCTTTGGCTCCTTTTACTAAAATGCATCGAAGGGTGGTGGTGATGACTATATTTGGCGATGGCGTGATAGTAGTGAATAGACAATTTCCTCATCTTGTCATGAGGAACGCATGCATGGAGTTGATTGTGAAATTCTGCTCCAATAGCAAGAAATTTGGTAACTGATCGGAAGAAAAAAAATTGTAGTGCATGTATATGTATAGATATTCAAACCCTTATAAACCTCGTATAATTGAAAAAATGAGTAGATCAATCGGAAAATATAGCCATGCACAAGAAATGAAAATGCATGCACATTATTTGAGCCTAGTGAACTCAGAATTGTATTATCTTATGTGAACCATGGATTAGTTAGCTAATTAGGTGAAGAAAGCCTTAATTTTATGTAATCGCAACCTAAGTGATAAACTTGGATTATTATCAATAATTAGGCTATTATAATCGATATTGTGTAATGTTATGAGGTTAATTATGCAATTTATGGATCCGACTATATTATCTTTTACCGGTATAATATGAACCTCAAAACTATTTTCATAATAATGGTGAGATTAGTATGTTTTGGTAACAATAATACCAAAACAAAACCCTAGCCATCATATAAGTAGAGTAACTAATGAAATTGGACCGTTATTAGTATGATTGTAAATGTTAGGAATTATTAGGGTTGAATAGGGATTTTGACAGTAAGTTTACTCTTTTGGTTAGGTGATAGAGGATTTGGTCCTACAGATCAGTAGGCTTTGAATTGTATTGCCGAGGTTATTAAGGTGAAGGTCCACTGATCTGGTACTTGAATTTTTTATTGCACTCTGTTAGTTGTTGTACCCCTATGAGGGTCCGCTGATTTGGTACTTGAATTTGTTATTGCACTTTGTTAATTATTGTACCCCCTTGAAAGGTCTACCAATTGATACTTTCTTTATATGAGCTTATTCCATATATGTTGTTGAACCCAGTGAGGTTCCCCTGATTGGAAACTACTTGGTGCTTTATCTGTCTTTCCTTGTGACTAACTGTTTCTTGATTGAACTTTGTGAATTATTTAAACTCATAAACTCTATCTGTTATTGAATCGTATGCCTTAAGCAGGCTTGTTGTTTCCAAACCATTCTGATCGCAAACTAATTATCCAGTTCTAGCACCATGAACTTTCATTATTTTGTTTGCTATCATTCAGGTTTCATAGACTATCTTACCTACACTTAGGACTATTGAGATGATGATTGTTTTAAGGGAATAAAGACATCAATTGAGGATGAAAAGAGAAATTCTTGCAAATTGTGAAAGAATTGGTAGGTGTGATTCGAATCAATCTAAGATTTACAAACACTTGGGTTCGAAAATGAAATTTTTATATTTTGTGGTTGGTGAAATAAGTAAAGGACAGGCATGCATGGGGAAACTTTGATCTTAGACATAGAATTAGTAATTTTCCTAGGAAATAAGCTGAAATACAAAGTGATAAGCTAGAATAAGTAAAATGAGAAACTCGAGTCAATGAGCTCCAAAGGTTAAGTGAAAACTAGAAATTGAAAATTCTAATAAAGTTTTGAAATATAGGGAAAGTTTGACCCCACTTATTGTGGGTCTTATTTCTCACATGGAATCTAAGGAGTGAAAGATGAATTACTTGTGACTATATCTAGTATGTATAGTTTTTGTGAACTTGTAATCTGATGCACGAAAATATATGAACTTGTGGTATTGATGATTGTTTATTACCATAACAATTTTGTAATTTATTAAATTGCGGCAAGTACCTTATTAGGGTGTAAGGGGGAACCTTAAGTATTGAAATGAAATATAATGATGTGCGTAAGGCTTGCTCAATTTCAGATAAGCATAAAAGCACTTAGTGATGTCATGGGAGCACCATGGAGGTTTAAAATTCTTTTTTGGGATAGTTTAATTCCTTCCTATAAGTGCAATCATGGAGTTCAAGAGAAACTTTAAGTGATGATGGATAACGAACCCATGAATCATGGGATTATTCGTCAACCCTAGAAATGTAAGATGACACCACATGCTTTGGTAAAAAATGGATAGGTTGGAAAGAATAAAAAAGAAGAGATTCCTAAAATCTTAGCAAGATAAATACCACCAAGGAATTAAGGAAGTATATCTTGACACTAAGAGAAATCCATATGTGATTGAGGCAATGAGGAAGTAAGAGTGTTACATATACCGATGTTAACTGAAGTTTATCTAGTTGAAAATGAGAATCTTGGGACCATATTCTTTTTTTTGTGGGGGGAGGGGGTGGAGAGGGGAACGGAAACACCCTTAAATTTGGTATTTTAGAAAATAAGGAATTGGAAATTAAAGTATTAAATTGACAAAATTCTTGGGGTTTAAATATAGATATGGAGGACTTAATTGTAAGAATTTTGAAAAACTTTGGGGTCAATGTAAAACACTTGGGAAGTGAGAGGGTGCAATTGAAGTTAGAGAATTGTTTAGGTTCAACTGAAAAACAAAGAAATTTAGGGCAGAATTTCAATATAGGAAAGTTGAAGATTACATTAGAATGTGTTGTCTTCTCCACCGTGCACCACCATTTTGTTTACCATGCAAAAATCGCCAATCTTCCTTACCAACCTATTTTCTCTAGCATCGGCAAAATAGCAATACAAAACCACCATTTTCTTCCTCTCATAGCAACGAACAAAATAGTACCTATTTCTCTTAGAAATCCCCAGTGAGTTGGCAGCAGCAGGTGGCCAAACGGAGGCTAATAGTGGTGGTGGTGGGTATGGTGATTCTAGAGACCGAAATTTGGAAAGTGAGAGATAGGTTCAAAGAGTAGAACACAAAAGTAGATTTAGTTTTGCAAATAGATGATCGGAGTGGAAATAATTGAAAAGGAAAAGCTTGATGGTTTTGATGGCTCCAACGATGATTTTTCTTCAATTAAATAGAAACTGAGCATCAGATTGCAAAATTGATTAGAGGGTTGTGACTAGTGTAGCAAGATGCATCGGGGGCTAGTTGCACACAGCTCTGGTAGATGGCCAACAGAGGTACACAGTAGTGATTCGACAACTTTTGGATAGAATCTTTGGCTTGACAATCTGAGTGCATACATGTTATTATTGCATGATAATTTGGCCTTGAACTCGGCTAATTTGGAAAAAATTTTGATTAGTCAATTAATTTGATTCCTGATTTAATCTGAATAAATCATTAGGTTAACTACTGATGTAATTCAGGTCAATTGGATGAAAATTATGATTATTAAGTAAAATTATGGTATAAGAATTCAATGATAAGTGATGCATGGACCCAAATTCAATAATAAAATATTAATGTTTATCTTTGTATTAGTACATTCATGTTCTCTTTCATGTCATGACCTTTCATGTTCTGTTGAACTATTGGTTCTTCTATAGATCTATTTGTTGCTCATTATACATCCTTCATTGAGTCCTTAAGACTCACTCTCATGTATCATTTTATTTTCTCTCCAAATAGGTATGAGATAGGGGATGATGGTTGATGGTAGATCTGACAAGAACAATTTGTGTTAGTGTTTGAGTGAATGTATGTATATATATGAATTCACCATTGGTTAAATTTGATTTTCTAGATGTTGCAATATGTCAAGCTGAACTTAAGACTTACTGCATGTATGAATTGTGTTACTTGTGACGACATTTTTATTATGAATATTGTTGGAATAGTAGCATGAGTTATAGCACTCTAATATACTTGTATTAAGAATGAAGCATGTTGTGAGTTTTTGATCGCTTTGGTTTATTGGAAAATTATGAAAAATTTTATGGGTCCATCAGATATGATATTTGCATGTTATAGGATTAGACTGGGTGGCATCCCAGCTTGTGGACTATCGTGGGTGGGGTGCTACAATTACTTCAACTAAAAATAAAGTGATTATGTCTATATAAATGTAAAAGAATTTATTAAGTATGAAAATTGATTGTTGTTTTGAAATAACTTAGTTAGATAAATTTTAAGTTTTTTTTTTTAATAAAAATGTATAATTAAATTAAAAAAATCTAACTCTTTAGATGAAAAAATAAGTTAATATTTATTAGAGCTCATATTTATTAGATATTTTCATTACTTTGTATATACATTTAATTTTTTATAGTTAATATTATCAAAGTGAATATAAATTACTAAATATGAAATATATCAATTGTGGAAAAAGTATTTACTTAGCAATGCAATTTTCATCTTTAGCTATATATAAATAATTTTTTTATAAATATTTTTTTATTGAAGAAAAATAAAATAATTTTCCTATAAAAATATTATAATAAGTAAAGATTCAACCAACAGAAATAAACTTATCAAAGCACATGATATTATATACAAAAAATAAAAAAGTCTTTTTTATTTGTACATAATTAGAAATGGGTAAATCAAGTGTTAATAAATTTAATAAATATTTTATAGAAAAATATATAGTATTTCTTCATTCATTAGATAAGAAAATTGAAATAATTCTAACAACTTAATAAATTTATAATATTTTTAAATATTTCATAACATCACATTACTCAAGGTACATTACTAAAATATAAATTATATATAATTTTTCTATCTAAATAAATTGAGAGAGATACAACTAATATAATGGTGAAATAAAAATTTAATCAAAGATATATAAATTTTTATATGAACATACAGAAATATTTGAAAATAATATTACAAATAAATGCATAAAATATAATTAATTGAAATAAAAAAGGATTGCATGCTGATGTTTTAGGTACTATAGAAATTACAATCTTAAGTTGGATATAAGAACTTTAATTTTACATAAATACTGAGGAAATAATAAAATAATAGCATTGATAAAATATCTAAATATATTAAAAAAGTACCTAATTAATTTTAAAAAAAATTATATTATCAGAAAAAAATTAAAAAGTTTCTACTAATTGAAATTTAAACTAATTAAAAAGAAAAAAATATTATTATGTTATGCTAATTGGGAAAGAGGTCCTACAACTAAAAATATAGAATTCTACAGTGAATAATTTGGAAATAAAATGCGAAAAGAATAATTATAGAATAACAAAATATATATATATATATATATATAAAATAAATAAAATATTTATCTATTAATCTTGTGATAGGGTTTAGGGTAAGATAGAATTTTTTGAGAAGAGTACTTAACATGGTGCTTATAAAATATTTTCTAAATTATGAACTTAGTGAGATAAAAGTATGATTATAGATATTTTTTGAATTATCTTATGATATAGAAATTTATATTATAACTTTGGATAAATACAATATGATATTTTAGTTATAATAGATAAGTTGATTGTATTAAAATAAGATACAAAAATAAATAAACAACCAATGAAAATTTTTTGATTGAATTAAAAAACTCAAAATTTTAAGAATTTGACATGTGGATAAAATTACACAATTAAAATTAAAATTATACAATTAAATAAGTACAAAATTATACTATATATAATGATATAGTTAGATATATATATATATATATATCTGTGGGTATCAAGACGACAGGAAGTACGTGGTAGAAAAGCAGTAGTGATTGCACCTAGCATTCTTTAACTAAGGTTTCGTCCTCTATTCCTTTGGCCTCATTACCCTTTAGCATCTTCCCGCTTCTTTTATCATTAATTAAAAGAAAACAAAAATACTTAAGCTATATTTGGATCATAAATCACGCAGAGCCGATTGGATGTGTTCTAGATCAATATTTCTTTATTTTATATTATTTTGACATAGAAAATACAATTATTTGTACTATTTTAAATGAAAATATCATTAATTTTTATTTTCATACATATATCTGATATGGGATGAACCAGCAGGCACAACCAAATAAATATCAACCCTAGAACGCACTTCTAGGCCCATCTTGCTTTAAAAGCCCAATTGGGTTATCGATCATTGCCTTGTTACCTATGCAATAAGTTTGACTGCGCCACTAAACTATAGTCCCTAGGTCAAATGCGCGTGCTCGACCATATCCGGCGAGAGATCTCAAGCGTTGCACCCCTAGAGGCCACCCGCTCCCAAAAACTAATTCTATGGTCAACCAATTATCAACCAGCGAGGTCGTCCCAGCACCATATTGTATCTTTGCTGCATTTAATGCCCCGACAAGTAGCATGCCTCTGCATTAATGGCACATGCCACCTCAGTATCACCTCTGCCTCTACTCTTGTCTAGGGCATGCCATCAATGTACTATTCTATCCCGAAATATAGGAAAGGTGCCACCTAGAATAGTGCAGGGATGGGAGATGACTAAAAAATCCTCATACAAGGACAAGAGCCCCCTACACATGTTAGAGGCATCTCATACATATCATCCATCTGGAGAAGGCTATAAATACCATGTTGCCAACCACTCAAGGTATGTTATTCTTCACTATAATTTCTCACTCTACTGTTCAGTTTATCTACTCGACCAATACTGACTTAAGCGTCATAAATGCTTAGCTGAGGGCACCTCAGCTAGTTTAACATTTGCTTGTGATTGTAGATCTCAACCCAAAGTTGTTTCTCAGTTGGACCACTCAACCATCCAAGTTGAATTAGCCCAAACACCAATCCAATCTAGTAAACATTGCTTCAGCCTCATCATTTTGGTGCCGTCTGTGGAAAATCAAGAATGTAATTAAAAAATGATGAACATTAGGTGAGTTATTTCTGAAAGAGAAAACTAAAAGGATAGTATCTCTTCCTCTCCCTCAGCCTTATCAAGAGTCGAAGCTTTGGGACCCAGCATCCCGCTAGAGTAAGTTGTCACTTTGATTATGCCTCAGCTGATGTAACTAATTAGTGGACAAATCTCTACTCAGCTATCTGCCACCCTGAATCAACATACAGTTGTGCCTACCCTAGCAGATAGCGTGACTCTGCAACCCCTACCTCCCAAAGAAAGATCCCTAAAGGACAGCCTCGGTTGGCTCAAATCCCAACGATAGCAGATGTAGCACCACCTCTCGGATAGCACATAAGTTAAGGCACCACTCCAATTCGATCTTAATTTACTAATCATATAAGCAATAAGCTTATAAAATCATTTTGTAAAAAGGTTAGTAAGCGTATCAGGGCATTTCTAAACTTATCAAGCACACATAGTAGCAGAATTCAAGTTCACTAACTCCTTAAAACACTAAATATAAATCATAATTCATCTTCCTAACAAAATATATACAGGCTTCAAGATATCCCGTCAATCTTAACATGTCTTAGTGTCACTAAATCTAATTACATCATTTAAAGAAACCCATTTTGTTACATGAAGTGCTTTTTCATTCCCAGTACAAACTTTACTTCTTTCACTTAACCTTATCAATGATAAAGAACGGGGTAAGTCCGAAAGACTTAGTGTGGGATATCATGACAGCAATTAAAAGAACTTGTTGAGAAAGGAGTGTCTCAACAGTTATAATTCAACATCAATACAAACACAAGTACGAATCAAGTAAGAACAGATTATTATCCATTAGGATACAAGTACGAACAAGTAATGCATATGACAGATGCATTTCAACAAATCCCAATGAGATAAGCTTATCAGAACAAATCTTATACAAATTAATTGAGCATATCCAATTGTGATAGCTTGATACACATTAGATGCCTAGGAATAGCCCCAACACATCATAAACAAACAAAAGATACCTAGGAGTAGCCCTATCACATCACAGACAGATAAACGATACATTCCCAGGAATAGCCTTAGCACATTACATACAAACAAACAGTAGATGCCCAGGAATAGCCCTAGCACATCACAAATAGATAGATGGAAGATGCTCAGGAATAACCCTGACATATTGCTCATACATAGGGAATAGCCCAAGCATATAGCTGACAAACGAACAGACAGAAAATGCCTAAGAATAACCCTAGCACATCACTGATGCTCAGGAATAGCCTTGACACATCACTCATACCTAGGAATAGCCCTAGCATATGGCCGATAAACTGAATACCTAGGGAATAACCCCTAGCGTGCACAGACTTATAGAATAAATATGTAGGGAATAGCCCATAATGTATTAAACTTACAGAATAAATACCCAGGGAATAGCCCTTAGCGTATCAGACTTACAAAATGAATACCTAAGGAATAGCCCTTAGCATATCAGACTTGCAGAATGAATACCTAATGAATAGCCCTTATTGTATCAGATTTACAGAACATGTTCCTAGGGAACAACACTTAGCGTACACAGAATAGAATACTTAAGGAATAGCCTTTGACGTATCTTACTTACAAACAAATACAAAAAGTAAGTACATTTAACATATATGCCCAGGGGGTAATCCCTAGCACATAGCTATAACCCAAACAAGCAAGTACAATTAAGCCAACATGGCTATATAAGATCAGATAGGTATGCCTGCAAGACGTACAATAACAAATCAAGACAAGAACGGGTACCAATTAGGAACAAGTACAAGCCAAGATAAATAGGTACAACTTATGAAAGAGTGAAAATGAGTACTAACCTACACTGGAGTTTACAAGTCAAATAACAGATCAAGAACAAGTACATAATCAAGTATGGATTTCAAGCAATTACGAGCAAATGCAATCAAGCAAATTGACCCTCATAGAGGTTATGCCACAAGAACAAATAGGTATAACAAGGCCAAGATGGCAAACCCACATCTGTTGTAGTCTCAGAGAAAGCTATCACAGTTAGTCGTTTTTCGATCTGTAGGACCCACTTCCACTTTACATAACTAAAATAGTATAGTTACAATCAAAATCCATATATGACTCCTATCATTACTATCATGCTTATCATTAATCCAATTTCACTAAATAACCATATTAACATGATAGCTAAAGCTTAGATAGCGCTATCGATCTAATAATGACCAACAAGGTTGATTATCTCCAAATAAATCTTGGTTTCATACCAAGTCTAATAACTAAGCAATAACTAGTTCTTAATTACATATTCCTTCTCGTCATAACATCCAAAATTCACAATAAGGGTTTAATTACCATCACTTGGTTCTAAATCCATAAATTCACAAGTTCGGGTTCAAATCCTTTAATAAACTCAATTAATCCAATTTATCATACCATAGTAATATTTGGGTCCATTAACTTATATGTACTCTGTGCATAGGAATCTCAATCACAATCCACATATATCTATCAGTATCATCCTCATGGCATGAACATAAGCTTCGAATGGAAAGATACAACATATACATATACATATATATATATATATATATATCAAGGTATAACCAATTAAAGCTTAATCCATAAGCTTTTATTACCTAAAATTACTTATCGAGGACTCAGGATAAAAAATAAGAGCACCACTGTATTTATTGAAATGAAGAGAAAAATTTGCCTTGGGATCACCGCCACTACCATGCACCATTGCTAGAAAATCTTGCCAACACCACTAAAGTGTTCCTCTCAAGCTCCTGATTCCAAATATCTATTCAATTTCAAGTTTCTCAGCCCAGAACACCCTTAATTAAGCTCAATAGCCACCAAATAGATTTCCTTGCCGTATTCTCTGATCACCATTTTCAGTCTTTGCTACCATGCCAAACTTACTTGTGAGGGTATATCAAGCTTTCTTATGCCAAGAGCTACTAGAAACATGCCTAGAAATAAGTTTTGGCCATTGTCCACCATCACCCATCAAGTACTATCACCGCCCTAGTTGAGTTTCAAATATTTGGTGATCATGTCAGTGGAACGGTGTGCAAGAGGCATCAAGGTGAAATTGGGAGTGAGGGGAAGAGATTGTTTAGTTTGGTTTGCTGAAAGGGAGGTTGCCAAAGGGAGTTCACTAGGTGGTTAATGGTCATAGTGAAAGAGAAAAGGAAAAAGAATAGAGAAGAAATGAAAATGAAATACTCTGCCATACTTTTTTAAAATTAAAGTTTTCAATTTGCAAATTAGTCCCTAAAGCTTTCCAATCAACCTCAATTGAATCTTACAATTTTCAAAATTATGATTTGACCCTGTTGACCAAGACCTTTCTATGTAAATCCCATAGCTTTCAAGAAATGATCAATTAAGTATTCCAAATATATAAATCCATCCCCAAAACTTCTCATTTTCTTGCAATTAAACCCCCTATTTTTTCATGATTTCCAAAATATCAAATTTTTAGGGGTTTTACAGTAGACAAAATACAAGGTCAACCCCAAATGCCTTTTTGGAAAGAGGTCGACCTGACCTACAGAAGGAGATTGCTGATTCTATTGACCATTATGTTCGGTCCATTCAAGCCAGCAGCATGATAGGGTTAAACATTCGAGACTAGAACAACCTGATGAGATTGGTGACTCAATAGATCATGTTACTTGACCCCTTTGAGCCCTACAACATGATAGGGTCAAGCGCTTGAGGCCTCAGTTTGACAAGAATATGACCCAAGCAGACTGAGAAAAGTGGGAAAAAGTATCTCATCAAGTTTAATAGCTGAATAGACACTTCAAGGAGATATCAAGGAGAAATACAGAAAGGATCCCCAACCCTAATGGTCACTAGAGGTTTAGCTAGGGAAGAAGGTCAGCATTTGTCCAGTAGATAATCAATGAGCGAATTTTTGTTGATGCTAGAGTTCCAACTGGACTTCCGCGATATGATGGCTCAACAGACTTGAATGAGCACGTGATACAATTACATGGTCACAACAAGTATATACACATGAAGATACTGGTAACCATATTTTAGGGCATTGCACTTGACTGGTTCGTCAAACTTGAGCCGGCATCGATATATTTCAAGGACCAGCTGCATAATAAATTTCTTCACTAGTTCACCAGTCGATAAAAAGCGAAACTCCCCCACACCTATCTCCATACTGTGAAGCAAAATAAAGAGGAGTCCCTCCATGATTTCTTCACTAGGTTCAACATAGAGGTGTTGAAAATTGACAACCTAAGGATCGAGTTTCTAATTGATGTCATTTTCTTAGGACTCAAACATAAAGAATGCATCAATGCTTTGGTGTGAAAACATCCCTAATCTATGGAAAAGCTGCTCGACCTAGTGAAGAGGCATATGACCTAGGAAGAGATAAACAGACTGAAATTTGGTAATCTTGAGGTTGAGAAGAAAAAAAAGAAGGAGAAAAATGATCGATAGCAGAGAGAGAGTTGTTGATCTCCTATCAAACACTTCCATTACTACATACTACTCAACCTTCTGAGGAAAGTGGTGTTGTTCACAATCTAACATGACAACCTCTTTAGAAAACCAAGAAAGCTAATTGAAACAAAAAGCTATGAAAAAATTAAAAAAATATTGCCACTTCCACAAACAAAAGGGCTATGACACAAAAGATTATTTCAATCTGTATAACCAAATTGAGAGGCTGATCAGATAGGGCCATCTCAAGAAATATGTGGCTAAAGGTTCCCAAATAGAAGAGGGCAAAATCAACTAAATTCCCCGTAGAGAAAGATCGATTAGCTTGAGAAGAGAGGACAAAGGAAAATAACCTACCTAGGATACCTATCTACCTATTTAAGGAGTGATTGACATGATTATGGGTGGTCCTACTGGAGGGGACTCAAAATCCGCAAGGAAGCAAACATAGAAGAGGCTAGAATTAACTAAGGCCTCCCTAGTTAAAATAATGTTCCACTTATCCACTAGCACATAGCCCATCTCGTTTATTGATGCCGACCTTGCCTACCTTGAGGGCAAAAGTATCAACCACAAAGCTGATTGCCCTATGGTGGTCTCCATCTAGATCGCCAACTTTGAAGTTATGAAGATTTTGGTCAACAATGGCAGCTCCACCAATATCATTTTTTTGTCAACCCTGAAAAGGATAAATCTAGGCTATTTGAAGTTTAAGCCCATGCACATACCCTTAGTTGGATTCAAAGGTCGAAGATCATACTGGAAGGCTCCATCAACTTATCTACATCATTCAAGAAAGCACCCTATAGGAGAACACTCATGATCAACTATCTAGTCTTCAATGCCCCATTTGCTTCCATTCTATTATCTCAACTTACCATATGAAAATTAAATTCTTGATCCCAGCAAGCACAGGCAAGCTGCTATGCAATATTAAAGAGGCATAGCACTGTTATACCATTTTGGATAAATCAAGTGAGCAGAAGACTCAATCAGAATTAAAGACCTTGGGGACACCTCTGTAGTGAAACATAAGCAGAGATAAGCTAGCAAGAAGAGAAAATTGAAACAAACCAGAGTGGAGCCCATCGGGGAGTTCAAAACAGTCGAGTTGGAGCCTAGAAACCGCAAGAATACCACCAAGATTGGAACTGATATGGACTACCACAATGAGTATCTCATGGTCAATTTCCTATAGAGAAACATTGATGTCTTCGCCTAGAAGGCATCCAACCTCCAAGGAATTAACCTTAGTGTCATTATCCATCGCCTTAATATGGACCCCTCGTACAAACCTGTCAAGCAAAAGATAAGAACTTTTAACGCCGAGTAGTACCAGATTATCTAGAAAAAAATCAACAAACTCTTAGATGCTAGCTATATTATAGAAATTCAATACCTATCTTAGCTTGTAATGTTGTACTCATCCCCAAGAATGAGGAAAAATAGTGCATGTGTAATGATTTCACTAATTTGAATAAAGCTTACCCTAAAGATCCTTACCCCCTGCATCATATAGATTTATTAGTGGATTCCACTTTTGGTTGTACATTGTTGAGCATGATAGATGCTTTCTAAAGCTATCACCAAATATTCATGGCATCCAAGGACATGGATAAGACTTCCTTTGTGGTCCAAAATGGGGTTTATTATTTTTTGGCCAGGCCTTTTGGGCTAAAAAATGCGAGGGCAATCTACTAGAGACTGGTCAAATTTATGTTCAAGAATGAGATCGGCAAGTTTATAGAGGTTTTTTTGGATGACGTGATCATCAAAACAAAAAAGGCTAAAGACTATCTACTCAACCTCGACCACATATTTGCTATATTACGAGCATTCGGCATGAAAAAAAACTTGAACAAGTATACCTTCAAAGTTTGAGGAGGCAAATTCTTGGGTTACATGGTTAGTTAAGGAGGAATCGAGGCTAATCCGTAGAAAAATCTATGTAATGTTGGACATCGCGCCACCTTAAACAATCAAAGACTACAGCGCTTGGTCTAGAGGATTATAGCACTTGCTTCACTTAGACCTTCTTACTCAAACAAAAATCTAAAGTCTCTTCATTCTTCCTAAATTCTTAGCTCTTGTTAACACTCAGTTTCACACGTGTCAAGCAAATAAGGTCTGATAATGCTTGTGAACTTTCTCTACCTGACCTCTACCCCAAACATGGAATAATTCATCAACTATCATATGTCGAGACTCCGCAACAAAACTTCATTGTTGAGTGTAAACACCAGCATCTCCTCAATGTTGCCCAAGCCCTACATTTTCAGTCCAATGTCCTTATCCACCTCTAGAATCAATGCCTTCTCACAGCCACATTTCTCATCAACTGAACTTCTTCTAATCTCTTAAACAATAAGTCACCATGTGAACTTCTCCACAAAATTGACTTTTATTACTTTATACTTAAAGTGTTTAGATGTTTTGCATATGCCTCAACCCTACAAGCACATTAAACCAAATTCGTCCCTTGAGCCAAATCTTATGTCTTCATTGAATATCCCATCTCTCAACAAAAGTTACAAATTGTTGGATATATCTACTAACCAAGTCATAATTTCTAGAAATGTTATATTCCATGAGTTTTTGTTTCTCTTTAAAACCCTTCCTCAACCTGGGCAAACCACTAACCCATTCCCAACTATTATCATTCCCAAGCCTTCTGCTGACATTCTCACAACTCAATTACCCCACAACTCTCAACCCTTACTCAACCTACTCAATAGCCAACTCTTCCAACTAGAAAGTTATCCAGAGTTACTCATCCCCCTTCTTATTTAAGGGACTACCACTAGAATCTCTCCTTTTCCGAAAAGCAAAGAGATGCTTTTCTATATCCTATATCTAATTGTCTATCCTATCACACTTTCTCTCCATCTCATCATGCCTTTCTTCTGAATGTTTCATCTCACTTCGAACCATAGCATTATCATCAAGCCATTCACATTGCTGAATGGCAAAATGCTATGTGTGATGAACTCACTGCGCTTCAAGAAAATAACACTTGGACTATTGTTCTTTTACCACCAAACAAGCACACAATTGGTTGTTGATGGGTTTATAAACTCAAGCTCAATTCTGATGGATCAGTTGATAGATATAAAGCTAAACTTGTTGCCAAAGGTTATATATAGCAACATGGAGTTAATTTTCTTAACACCTTTGCACCAATTGCCAAACTCGTCACACTCAAATTGGTCTTAACTTTTGCTACCACCTCAGCTCAATATCAATAATGCCTTTTTTAATGGAGACTTGTTTGAGAAGGTATCTATGGATCTACCACCAGGGTATGAAGTTTCATAGTTATTATCACATGCTCCCGTCACCAAACTTGTATGTAAACTTCAAAAATTCTTGTATGGGCTTAAACAAGCCTCCAATCAATGGAACGGAATTCTAAGCTCTCCAGTGTACTTCTTCAGCTTGGCTTCAAATAGTCAAAATTCAATTACAGCTTGTTTACTTTTGGATCAAGTTCTTCCTTCATTGCTCTCATTGTCTATATGGACGACATCATCCTTGTTGGTCCCTCATCCTTTGAAATTGATAAGGTTAAAGCACTTCTTTAGCTCCATTTTAAGCTCTGAGATCTCAACAATCCGAAATATTTTTGTAGGTTGGAAATCTTAAGGTCCTCTTCTAGCATATACCTATCACAACGTCACTACACATTACAACTACTAGAAGGCACAAGTTTGTTTGCTACCAAACCTACTACTTGTCTTATTGACCCTAAGTTTCAACTTCATTCCAACAATGGT
>JACGDI010005646.1:386654-414673 GCA_014898725.1 Jacaranda copaia | reverse complement strand
ACTGTCCTTTACCATGCTACGATCCAAGATGGCCGTGAAGAACCCCCACAATCCATCTTGAAGGGGGTGTTAAAGTAATAGATATTAGCCACCATACCTTGTAATTAGGGTTAGCAACTTGTATATTTAAACTAGTCAGTTAGTTAGGGTGTTAAATGTTAGTTAGAGTTTGTTATTGCTTTGCTAGCTGTAACCCTCGTGTATATATGGGCACCACCTGTAACATTGCATGACAATACACTTTTTATTTTCACAGCAAGTTCGGTATTGCATAGCATGGCGTCCTTCCTTCTCAACATTAATGATATCTTTTGAATTAATATCAAATGAAAATAACATCATGTGTTACTTATGTATTTATTAGAAGGACTACCTTCAAAGGCTTTTGATAAATGAATTGCTAACACGAAATCAACACGCCAAACATTTAACTTGATATAGATATATATTGGATAATAAAGTATAATACGAAAAAGGGTAGAAAAAAAAGACTATGCAAATTTAATATAAAGAGTAGAATAAATTTGTATTTTGAATAACTAAAAATAACAAAATGGAAATCGTAAAGAAATTGAAATGGCAAAATGCCAAAATGTCTTCGATAAATATGAGCCCGTTATGATTAGGGCTATCAATGGATCAGATTTGGATCACATTAGTCATATTCAAATTTGAATTCGATTGTCAAAATTTATATTCGAACCCAATCGATATCCTATAGTATCTTTGTTAGTCAATACTATCCAAATTTGATGAATATTTGAAATTCGATAAAAAAAGGATTTAATATATATATTCTTTTGGATTGTATAAAAGTATTGAATTTATATATTTAAATTTTTAACAATGTTTTGTTATGTATTAGTCCAAAAGCTAAATATTGCAATACTAAATCCCTATTTCACATTATATTAATGCATAGAGTGAACTATTATACACTTTTATATTTGATATTTTATCAGTACCCCTCTTATATTGAAGCTAAAGACTCAACATTAAAAACATAATATTGAAAATAACATAGATATTAGGTCAATATAATATATAAATTTTGTTTTAAAATCTTTATTAATAAAGTTCAAATTCGAACTTTAACTGATCAGATTGCTTAATTCCATACTTGATTAACTTATTTTGTATTATAGATATTTATAATTAGATCTAATTTATTAGATATTTTAATCAAATAAAAATATTAAAATTTGGATTGAATTCAAATTAAAATTCGATCCACTGACAGTACTTATGATCAATTCAAATTTAAAAGAGAGAGTCCATGGAACTCTTGGCCATGGAGCTTTCACATTGTTTCTTCCTAATAAGGCCAATTATGAAAGCAGATTCATTTTTTTTGGGTTTATTTAATTTGATGCTGGGGTGGCATCCCAGGGCATCCCACTGGGTGCCCCCAGCATCAAATTTCCGCATGTTTTGATGGAAAATTATGGAAGCAGCTTCGTACATAGATTGCAGACTTCATATGATATGGCATTTAATGAAGGCCTAAGGTTAGGAATGCCAAATAGCAATAGTTTGGGTTCGGAAAGGATTTGTCAAAGTTAAAGACTTGACAAGATAATTTTTTTTTTAATAATTTTGAAATTCAATGAATTGAACCTTTTAAACCTACTAGATCTTTGTTTTTAAATTTTAAAAATCTTAAAATTATGTTTTAAGAAATTTTCGTTGGAACTCTATAAGTATTCAAAAATATTGACAAACTATTTACAAATTTATGCGTGCAGGTTTTAATTTTTGAAAAATTATAATATCAAACATATATATTTACTTTAACATATATTGGAAGTATAGACTATTTTACAGCTTTACTTTGTTAATTTAATTTATAGAAGTATTACGTTTATGTTTACATCAGTCTATCTATGTAATACGCACATACTTATTCCCATATACATAAATATGGGTACGGCCATGTACAAATTTTGTGTATGCATTTTAAATCTAGCCTCTGCATGAAATTTTAATACATTATAATATGATAAATTTAATTCTATATTAATACTTTTTGAGGGCCTTTGACAATATCTGGTATACACTTGTTTAGCCCTTAAAAACAAAATCATTGTCCTCTATGTATATGTATTATAAATTTAGTGTCTATATTGCAGAGTTTTAATATGTGACGGAATGACAAAAAAAAAAAAAAAAAAATTACTTTATGCATATTTTTTGGTATCTCTTAATACTCCTAATTACACTCATATGAAGTCTGATAATATTTCATAGAATTTTTTACGTGGAACTAAGATAAATTTTAGTTCCAAAAAATAGTATTTCAGATGCATTTTTTTATGTTTAATTTATTCTCAATTTATATTGAAAAACAAAAAAAAACTATACTCACCACAATTTCATTTCTAGTATAAACGGAATGAAACATAAAAAAAACTATTTAAAAGAAAAAGAATATGTAGCGGATATATATATATATATATATATATATATGAAATTCCAAATGTAAAATATAAAGTATGTAATGCAAACGAACTTGCGCTAAAATAATTTTAATTAGATATCCAAATGAGTAATAAATAAGATAATATGTGATATTCTATTTATTATTAATTCTACACAAATGGGTCAAAATCCAATCAAAATTAATCTACTAACTAAGCCATCGAAATTTATATACAAATATGAAAATTAGGGGGAAATTTTATCTATAAGGTGATTTTTACTCGACTAACCAGCTTGTTGCGCCATATATATTATCTAAATTGACGATGTGCTTTCAAATATATTATTAATGCCATCAATACAAGTCTACATAATTAGAAGGAAAAAAAAACCTATTGTTTATTCCTACATTATCAAAAAATTAATTATCTGTTACAAAAAAGTTATTACGAAATTAATTTTGTAACTATAACTATAAATTATAGCTATGAATTTTTGTAGTAAGTATATTTTTTTTAATTATAATCAACAAAAATTAAATGATAAATTATCAATCCATAGCATTATACATTCAAAGAAAAATAGATTGCTTATATATTATCTATAGAATATTAATATATTTACAAAAAAGATCATCAATAATGAATTAACCATAGTGAGGGCTAGTTACAAAATCTTTAGTATTAGTTACGAATTGGTCATAATTGATACCCTAATATTTTGTAGAGCTAAATCGGCGGGTATATATTATATATATTCTCAAAAAATTTACGTCCAAACATCACCAATGGTTTTATGTTTTTATAGTTGCATAAATATGTAAAATATGTATGTTCTAAAATTTTTAAGCATATTAGGTTGTATTTACTAGTCAGTTCTAAAATATATTGTAATTCCGAACGCCATATTCTAGAATTAGTCAAAATTGCATTTCATTTCCTTTCAAATTTAAATCCAAATATATATTTTTTTCAAAGTTGATTTTATTTAAATCAACATAAGCTCAACTAATTTTACATGATAAAAACAAAACCATAGAAGAAAAAGAGGACATATGACATATTTCAACATATATAGAACTAAAGATTCATCAATTAATACTGTATGGCAACATATTAAATAATAATATTAAAATTTTCATTAATTACGTATATAAAAATCACTCTTTGTGCTAGCATCATAATAATTTTGCACCATCTTAATAGTCGCATAAAGTTTTCATAGATTGTAACTAGTGAAGGTTTCATTGAACTCAAATGAATTGAGAAAACATGTCATGTGCAGCAATGATAGTGAAAGTGAGGAAAGATTGCTTTTGAATAGGAGATTGAAAGCAAGAGGAAGGAATAGAGGCCAATCTAAGTCTCGAACCAAGCCTAGAACAAGCGATAAATATTTTAGGTACGGAAGAAATGGGCACTAGAAATGAAATTGTCCAGAACATGGAAAGGCAAAAGATGCAGACGAATCTTCTAATCAGAAACAGGATGATGTTGCAAGAATTGTTGATGATGAATATGATGGTGGGCTTGTTCTCAACATTACTAAGAGTCTTTTGAGTTTTAGAGTGAATTTTGGGTAATTGTTGTTCCTACCATATGTGCCAATAAGAGGATTGGTTTATCACTTATCAAAAATACAATAGTGGTAAAGTGCTAATGGGAAACGATGCTTTTTGCATAGTTATAGAGATTGGCATAGTGAGCATTAGCATGCCTGACAATATTATGAGGACCTTGATAGATGTGCATCATGTTCCTAATCTGAAGAAAAATCTAATTTTACTGGGTAATCTGGATAAGAATTGTTGTGAGTATAAAGCTCGAGATGGAGTTCTACGAGTTTTCAAATGTGCACTACTAATCATGAAGGGGGACGAGAGAAATGGTCTTTACATATTGCAAGGTAGTACAATTTTTGTTACTACAGCAGTTTCTTCATCAATCAATGATACTATGAGATTGTGACATACAAGACTTGGGCATATGAGTGAGGGGAGATGTCATAATTAAGCAAATGAGGTTTACCTCATGGAGAGAAGACTAGAGAGCTAGATTTCTATGAACAGTGTGTACTTGGGAAGCAGCATAGAGTGAAGTTCAATACCACAATTCACAGGATTAAAGGCACCTTGGATTATATTCACTCAGATCTGTGGGGGCCTTCTCAAGTTTCATTAAAAGGTGGTGCCAAGTACATGCTGACATTCATTGATAATTGCTCACAGAGAGTATGAGTATATATGTTGAAGCATAAGGATGAGGTGTTTGTCAACTTCATGCAATGGAAAACTTTGATCGAGAAATAGACAAGAAAGGGGATCAAATGCTTGAGGACTGACAATGGACTAGAGTTTTGCAACAAGAAATTTCAAGAATTCTGTGATAAGAAAAGAATTGTGAGACATCATACTGTTGTACATACACTACAGTAGAAAAGCGTTGTAGAATGGATAAATAGTACTATCTTGGAGAGTGCTAAATGCATGCTCTTTAGCATAGAATTGTCCAAGAAGTTTTGGGCAGAAACAATTAATATTGTTTGCTATTTGGTGAATAGGTCACCATTGACTACTTTAGACTGCAAGATACCAATGAAAATTTGGTACGAGTCTCTTACTAATTACTCAAATTTGAGAGTATTTGGGTGTCTAACCTATGCTCATTTTTTATGGAAAACTTGAGCTGAAGGCTAGGAAGTGCATATTCCTAGGCTATACAGATGGAGTTAAAGGTTATCATTTATAGTGTACTGATGACAATGTCTCTAAGGTGATTATCAGTAAGAATGTGACATTTGATGAGTCTACTATGATGAAGAAGGTGGAGTAGAGTGAAAGTAGTCAATAGGGTGTTAAGAAGAAAGTGAAGTTTGAAATTAACACTCCATAAGTTTCGAAGGGGAAACAGAATATGGTAAATAAAGTTGTTGAGAGCTCATTATCACTTAATCAGCAACAAGAAAATGATTTACTACATAACTATCATTTGGCTCATGATAGAGAGATGAAGCAAATCTAACCACCACAGTGGTTTGCATATTCAAATCTAGTTGCTTATACTTTAAGTTTGGCCAAGGAAATTGTGGATGATAATGATCCAGTCACATATAAAGAGGCTATTTCTCATCTAGATTTTGATAAATAAGTGTAGCTATGAATGAAGAGATGGAGTCTCTATACAACAATAACACATGGAGTTAGTTGATGTACCTAAAGGGTAGAAAATTGTAGGTTGCAGATAGATCTACAAGAGAAAAGAAAGTATTCTCGGGATTGAGGATACAAGATATAAGGCACGATTAGTTGTAAAGGTTTTTACTAAAAAAGAGGGAGTTAACTTTCATGAGGAGTTCTCTCCAGTTGCAAAGCATACTTCTACTTGTGTGTTACTTGCCATGGTAGCTCTATTTGATATAGAGCTTTGAGCACATGGATGTAAAAATAGTATTTCTGCATGATAAGTTGGATGAACAAATTTACATGAATCAACCAGAGGAGTTCATTGTTTCCATAAAGAAATATCATGCATTCCTTTTGAAGAGGTCTTTGTATGGCTTGAAGCAGTCTCCCAAGCAATGGTACAAGAAGTTTGATACTTTTATTGCCAAGATAGGATATATTAGAAGCATTTATGATTGTTATGTATATTATAAGAATGTAGTGATATTCCTTCTTATATATTTGTTGTTGTATGTTGATTGACTCTAGAAACATATCTGAGATCAACGTTTTAAAGGCATAGTTGAGTGATGAATTTGAGATGAACGATTTAGTTAGTGCGAAGAAGATTTTAGGCATGGAGATTATCCTAGACAAACACTTAAGATTGTTGTACTTGTCTTAATAAAATTATATTATGAAAGTACTTAAACATTTTAGGATAGATAAGTCCAAGTCAGTTAGTACTCCATTTGCAACTCATTTCAAACTCTTATTAGATCTATCACCCGAATCTTAAGAAAGAGGTACAGCACATGTCTAATGTGCCATATGCTAGTGCAGTTGGTAGTTTGATACACGTCATGGTGTGCACTAGGCCAGATATTTCACATGCAGTCAATGTTGTGAATAGGTACATGCATAAGCCGAGAAAAACTCATTGACAGCCTTAAAATGGATAATAACGTATTTGAGAGGCTCTATAGATAGGTGTTTGAAGTATAGTCAATTGAATTCTACTACTAAAATTGTTAGCTATGTGGATGCAGATTATGCCAGAGATATGGACAACAAAAGGTCTATGATATGATATATGTTTTACATTTCAAGTTCTACGGTTAGTTAGAAGGCAACTTTGCAGTCATCGATTGCATTGTTCACAAAAAAAGTTGATTACATGGCTTTGGCTAAAGGCATTTGGCTAAAGGGGCTGATCGATGATGTACGTATGAATTATGATATTATTATAGTATTTTGTGATAGTCAAAGTGTCATACCCTTATCAAAAAATCAAGCATTTCATGAGAAAACAAAGCATATTGATGTCATGTATCACTTTGTCTAGGATATAGTATCTTAAGGTGTCATTTTGGTTGATAAAGTTGAGATTAAAGATAATCCGGCAAATGTGTTGACTAAGACTATTTCAGGAATTTGATTAACATTTGTAGACTCAGACGATGGCCCTTTTGGGGGCAGGGACAAAGAAGATGGATAGAGAATTTCAAGTCAAGGTGGAGAAATATTAATTATGCCTTGAAATTTAATTTATAAATAACTAGAAATAGAAGAAACGATGTGGAGTGGATGAAACGAGCATTGGAGCACACCCTAACGCTCATTGGCAAAATGCCATATGCTGGGACATGAAGAGAGAGACGCCCACAATGCTCGCCCAAGTGCAATTTCTGCACGCTCAAGCATGTGGCACATTGGATTGCCGCACCAAGGCAAGAGTTCCATGTGCCAGCGTATTTTGCCACAGAGATGAGATGCACGTGCCAAGGCGCAAGTCTTGCACACCCTGGCTCAACATGTAGACCCACGGACTTTTTTGTTATTTTTTTTGGGCATTTAAACCCTATTTTCTTCCGAATTGATGTGAGATAAAACCCTAGACAATAAATTCTATACTGTTTTAGAAATAGTATCTTAGAACGGAGTTTAGAACGAAAGTGTTATGTGTTCTTATGAAATCTATGGGATTTAAATTGTACTTGACATTTTGATTTAAAATCAATAAATTCATTTTCTTCGTCGCGTGAATTAGGTACATCATCGAACCACGTTAAATCTTGTTGTCTATTTCATTGAATTACTTTGCTTTTGCTTCTCAACCATATTATTTGGTCCTTTTAGATTTCAACACTATATTATGACAATTATAAATGATAAAATTAAAAATAACTTTTACAACTAGTAAGATGGTGTTACAACTATTGCTATAACAACAAAAATTATTATCACTGAATATACTAATCTTTGATAAATTTGATAGCGTTACATGACATTTTGTCATTAATCTTATTCTTTGTTTTTGTGTGTCTTCGTTTTTGTAAGAATTTGGTAAACCACACTGCTGAATCTTTTGGATATCTTGTCAAATTGTTCATATAATCTATATAAATGAGTCCAAATCTGACTGTGTAGCCTTCATACCATTCAAAATTGTCGCACCATGCCCATACGAAATAACCCTTTACATTTACATTCTCACTGCAATTGTCACAATAAAACAAGTATTAGTTAAAATACTCACGCTAGTCAACCCCATCCAATTCTATTAACATTTTTTCAGTAACATTTAGAGTTTATTAAAGTTTGATTTAGAAAACTTACTTCATTGCTTTGAGAAGATATGCAAGATGGTCTTGGTGATATTTAACTCTTGTTGTATCCGCACAAACATCAGAAGCTGTAAGCTTGCAGTTGTTCTTTTCATCCACCCCTAGACAAAGTAATAGGAAAAAATTTGTATTAAAAAAAAGAAAAAATCTTATAGTTCTTACTTTGAAATTAAAATTCAGAGTATATAGCAATTTGCAAGAAACACCATTCTCCGAAATGTATATAGGAGGCATGTCTTTATATGTGTCCTTTATTTGTTTCAAGAGCTTGTAAATTCCCCATGGAACTATAAACAACCACGTTGAACCAGCCTAGAAATCAAATTACAGAGAAACTTATGAGAAAGATCAAATGTAAAATTAATCTAAAAATTCATGACTTTAATCCATAGAAAATAGTATTTAAGAACTATAAGTATAAACAAATGAATGGAGAATATTCTTACCAATTGCCCAATTGGCTTGCCGTCTCTCTCAGCTAAAAATTAAAAGAAATATGTTACGTAAGAGTTACTACCAATCTATTGAGAGTTTATCTAATTCTAAGAAATAAAAAAAAAATTAAAACAACATCAAGATTGGGCTTCATATATAAGCTAAGGTTGTCCAAAACATACTATGAAATGCAACTCGTTGATCTTTATAGTAGGCTTGCGTGGTGTGTGGGCTGCTATCGTTGGATACATAATTGGCCGTGTAATAGTTTAAACCCAGAAAATCAACGCTTCCTTTGAGCATTTGAGATTCTTGTTCTGAAAATTGACCGAGATTATTCGAAGGAACAAAACTCATCATGCTTTCTGGATATTTACCAGTCAGTACAGGTTCTAAAAACCTGAAATTAATTAAAACAAGGTTAGTAATTTCATATTATGAATACTTTTTTATTGGACTTAATTAATTTAATAATACTATATATATAGGTCATACACCCCACTATGGCCCCAAAGGCATAAAAGTAAAAGGGCCCAACAAGGCTAATCAAAATAACTAACTAGACCCACTCAGGGAGGGTTTCCTAAGCGTCATGACTCAAGTTCTTCAAGAACTCTATTAAAACAAATACTAATTTTTATAGTAAAAAATGCATCTGGAGTTTGAATTTTTAATTTGTGCACGGTCTTTACACAGTTGTTTCTAGAGTAGAAATTTACTATTTAATAATTTACGAAAAGGACGTCATATTCAATTTTGAGCAACATGGAGATTCAGAAATATTGGAGTCGTCACCTTGAAGGACAATTGGTAACTTTTATAATATCAGTAAGAGCATTCAAACACAAATGAAGAGAGTTAGAAATAAATAAAAACAAGAAGTTGAAATTCGTTTACCATCCCATCATAAAATCCATGGCTCTTTTTGATGCGGCTATGTCTTCCTCTGAGTTTGGGTCGTAAGGCTCGTACCATTGGCAACATAATACCATCCCTATCTTTCCCTCTTGATATTCCTGCAGCGTGCAGATCAAGTTTTCAGTTATGAGGTTGATTGACTCTTTATTAATTAATTTAATTCTCAATGTGCATATATATAGATAAGTTAAACCTGAAATTTTGTTCTGTAGGAGTGAACTGCTGCTGAATGGGCTAGGAGCAAATTTCTTGCGACAGTATATGCATCTTTGGCTGGATTAGACGTGGAATTAGAGTTGAAACAAGCATGATTTGTGGGTACAATTAACTTTGGGTCGTGAATAGCTCTATAAGTAGGAAGGTTATTTCCAATTTTGTCAGCTGGAGCTGCAGCTTTGCTAGGTGGAAATTTGCCTGTAACATATCCTGAAGTACAGTAGCTCCACGGCTCATTTAAGGTGATCCAAGATTTCACTCTATCACCAAATTCCCAAAAACATAGCTCCACAAACTCACGAAAATCATCCCTGTTACGTTGTACATTATTAAAAAAATTAATTTACACCATTAATTTTCAAACATAACTATCACGAGCTGATCAATTAAGTCACTTACACTATTTTTTCGCTTAAAAAGCCATCATACTCTTTTTCTAAGCAATATGGAAGATCCCAGTGAAACAAAGTTACATAGGGCTCGATTCCTACACACAGTAATTAAGTCCCTTCCGTTGGGTACTAATATATATCTAAATAATTAATAAAAAAATGAGATCACGAGCAATATTTTAAACATGAGATAGTTGAGTTATATGGTATATGAGTTCAAACCATGGGCGAGAAATGTGTTGATAAGATCTTTGTAGTAATTGATTCCTTCTCTGTTGATCCCTGCAGTGCATCTTCCACCTGATTATAGTTTATTTAGATCAGAATTTGGTTTTAAAAGTTGGGTACATAATATAGTAAAAATGCATTATTAACGCTTAGCAGTGTCCCGCATCAATGTCAATGAAATCAGCACAGGTGTACATAAAATTAACACGTAACATGAAAATTTTTTGGTCATGAACAATCCAAATATTCTGTTATTAGGAATCGGTTGAAATTTGCTGCAGCTTGATCTTACCAGGCAATATTCTTGGCCATGAAATTGAAATTCTACAGGCATCAAAACCCATTTTCTTCATCATTTCAATGTCATCCTATGTATATTAAACATAGATAAAAGTAAGTGAATGGATAAATAAACTAGAACGTGGGTGATAAAAATTGGAAACCTCAATAAGTTCTAGTTTATTAATATTTGTAAATTATTGTCCATTATTGCCACTTCATTACTAATTAATATGTAATATAGCAACATGCAGCTAGCTATCCTACTTGATTGCTACAACTCTCAAAATAAAATTAATTGTTGGGCTCTCATAATCATATTCCACAGTTTCAATCGTTGAGAGTTAATTACCTTATATCTATTATACATATCAACTGCAACATTTCCATTGGATCCGTCAAAGATTCTGTCTGTAACTCAAAATAAAATACATTACTTAGAACACATACTTAGACCATAGACGAGAGAGAGAGAGAGAGAGAGAGAGAGAGACCAGGAGTCTCCATGGTGAAAACATCCCATACACCAAGGCCCCTGCCACCTTGTGCTGCAGCTCCTTCAAACTGAAAAAAATATTATGGTAACAAATTAGTATGATTTACCAAAATCTTTACTGAGTTTGATATTTAAGCAACAAGAAATATTCTTGCTAATAACATGGCAAACCTGATAAGAAGATGTAGCAGTCCCAAACACAAAATCTTCAGGAAAATCATCACGACTAACTCCCCTGTTGTCATCGTTTGCCTTTGAGCCATTCTGATGTTCGTTGTTTACTCCGTTCAAAGTTGAATTGTTAGCCTTTGAGTTCGTATGATCATCCTCTATATGCTGTACCTCTGAATTCTTGTTCATGGCGACAGTTTTCATGTGGTTCTCCATTGTACTGTTGAAATGCTGATCATTGCTACCATAGTCCTGAATATCCGACGGGCTTGACCAATCAGGAATTGGATCAGGAGAAGAAGAAGACATGCGGCCAGAGTAGTTGAAATCAGGCGCAGGGGGAGGAGCAGAAAAATGGTGCTGTTGTAGAAACGGACAAGATTTTGCAGTATGGCCCGGAGTGGAACACCATTGACAGAACCCTGAAGTGTTTGAGAACTGATCGTTTGTTTGCTTATAAACAGTACTATCAGCGGAGAAGGATTGATAAGTAGGGCCTCTGGAAGATCGAATTGCGCTAATTGGGGCATTAATCGAACTAGAAAAAGAGTCATGAGCATGGATGAACTCATGGCTCAGGAGTAGACTGTGAAGTTCTGGAAAAGTAACAGGAGCGGGACGAGCTGCCAAAGCTAACACCAGATCCTTAAACTCAGGGCGAAGGCCCTTGAACGCAAAGATGTTAAATTCAGAGAGGGCAATTGGACGTCCAGCGGCGGACAATTGATGAGCAAGGTGTTTGGCCCTGTGAAGATATGCTGTGGTCGGCATATCTCCTTGTTCAAGATTGTAGAGTTGGTGCATGAGATTGAGAATGTTATCGTGGGTACTGTGGGATGCAGTAGACGTAATGGAAGCTTCTAGAGTAGTACTGGTCAAGAGGGCATTATCAGGGGAAATGGATTCGAGAAGCATGGTTAAGACAAACTGATCCCCGCGATGCTCTTGCAGTTTTTGCTGAGCCCGGGAGCCAGACGGATACGACCCATCACTCAAACGCTTTAAGCCGCGGGCAATCAGATCAGGCAACATTTGTGCTTGCCAGAAAAAAGGTGGTCTGCTAGATACATACAATGGGCCTGAAATGGGATGAAAGAATTTGTTCCAATCACTTGATCAAAGAATAGAATTCAACAATACTACAGTAAAATGAAAAGAATTATGAAGGGCTGCTTGCTTATTTATAGGTGCTCTTGCAGTATAATTTATTTTAAATTAATTTTTTTAGAGTAGTCTTTAGTTCAATAATATTAGTCTCACATAAATAAATAAATTAAATAATTTAATATTAGCTTTACTTCATTCTCCTTTTTAGTTTTTAATTTCTCGTTTTAATATAATGTGTTTTATGTTGGATTTTGTGTGAAACTAAAAATGCATTTGAATGAAAGGTATAAATTAAATGCTGATTTATAAAATTAAAAATGATATTTTAGTTAAGAGTAATAATTTGTGGGTCTCATTATTGTATTTATATAACTTCACTCAAATTACAATAGGCTTCAAAATCATTATTTTGCTATATGTACTATTACCTTATAAGTACAAAAAAAATGTTATTTAAGCCATGAATGATTATAAAAATTACAATATCAATTGCAATTAATTCGTACTTGATGTTAAAGATTTGTAATTTTTATTTTGAAATTGTCCTAACTAAATTTAAAGTAAATGCTTTCATATTTAACCCTCATTCTGACAAATATATAGCTGACGGATATTCTTTTTTAAAATGTACTAATTTCCTACAAATAATGGCTAATCTATTGTGCTTCTAACCAACTAGGTTGCAAATTGATAGCTAAAAGTTTTTATTACTTATTATTTTAAAAAATATATATTTATTACAAAAATTTGAACCTATAATTTGTAGTTATCTGTAGCAAATATTTAATTTTTTGATAGTGAGTGAATTTTAGGTGAGAAATGCGTATGTTAGGTTTGCAAGTAATTATTATAAATATAAAATTGAAAAAAAAATGTATTTCAATTGAAAACGAATAACATAAATTCATGGCTTTATCTTCAAATAATAAAAAGTGCAAAAATAAAAACAAGAAGCACTTAATTAATTTTGGAATCATGTATTACATCCGTCGTCATAGTTTCCGCATACATTCAAAAAAGAGAATCAGAAAAGAACGGCAAGAAAACATTTTTAGAATGTTGGAAAACAACAACAACAAAAAATAAAAAATAAAAAAATAAAGACAGCTAAATTTCACTGCAAAGAGATTGTGCACGAGGAGTAATATATGGATAAAAAAGTGTCGGTAATGGCCTAACCGCCTAAGGGCAGATTTATTGATGTATAAGAGGCCAGCAGCATGCGCTTCGCGTTCACTTTCCCCTCCTCGCATGCGCTTTGCGTTCGCATGAGGGAACCATCAGTCTAGAGTGAGCATCTCCCAGCAAAAGACAACTCCACCTTAATATTCACATACACTAAGGCCGTTTACTTTGTGGAATGGGATATAGTGTGATGAAATAAATGCTTGGATGAAATTAAGGATTAAGATAATTTAATAGTTAATAAAGTATATTTACTTTGTAAGATAAAATAAATGATGAAAATGGATAATTTTATTAATTGTTTATTTAAATAGATGATAAAATATAGGTAAATACTGTATTGATTGTAATATCCTTTATATATATTTAAAAAAGAGACATCAACATTAGAAATTTTACTAATAATGTGGACCAACTCCTTTATATTCTCCAACCCATAAATCCTCCATATACAATTTATTCGCAAAAACCACTTTTCTTGCCTCTGTAAGTGGGATAAATTCCTACCATTTCTTAACGTTTAAAATTAGTGATAGAGTAAAGTATAGAACCCTTCAATCGGAAAATTTTGTTAGAAAAGCTACCTTTTGGCTCCACAACAGTAGATGCCATAAGGTTGTAGCCCTGCATGTACTAAAGCTCTAGACATATGAAGTTACGGCAAAAGTAATTATCATAGTCGTGGCATCAACCAACAAAATGAAGATTGTATTTTTACACAGTAATGGCAAAATGATCCTTTAATCCTAAATAGCCCAATTTGTAGGATGAAAATATCACATGCTTTGGGCCTGATTGGTCATCCTACATTTAATACCAACAGTTGTGGGTTGAAGCTTATGTATCGAGCTAAAAATTTGCAAAGTAAACTCATAATGAAGTGGGATGTGGGCCAACATACCATTTCATCATGAAAAGGAAATGGGCCCAACTGAATAAATAACATTGGTATGCAGGATATAGATTAATATTAAATGAATTGAATTGAATTGAATATATTTTAATTATATTCACATTAAATTAATCTATACAATATCAATGCTTCTATCCATACTATGAGTTTGTGGCATATACGGCTTGGGCATATAAGTGAGAGGGGAATGTCAAAACTCAGCAAATGCGGCTTGCTTGGTGGAAAAAAGATTGGAGAGTTGGATTTTTGCAAGCAGTTGGTACTTGGCAAGCAACACGTGGTGAAATTCGGCACTGCGATTCACAAAACTAAGGGCAACTTAGATTATATTCACTCAGCTCTTTAGGGGCCTTCTCAAGTTCTTTCAAATAGAGGTTCTAGGCATATGCTGACATTCATAGATGACTTCTCATAGAGAGTACAGGTGTACATGCTAAAGCATAAGGATGAGGTGTTTGTTAACTTCAAGTAATGACAAACTTTAATTAAGAAGCAAATAGGAAAGAAAATCAAGTGCTTGAGGACTGACAATGGATTAGAGTTCAGCAATAAGAAATTTTAGGAATTTTGCAATAAGGAAGGAATTGTGAGGCATCGCACAATTGTATACACACCACGGCAGAATAGAGTTGCAGAATAGATTAACACTTGGAGAGAGCTAGATGTATGTTCATTAATGCAAGATTGTCCAAGGATTTTTTAGGCAAAAGCAATCAATACTGCTTGTTACTTGGTGAATAGGTCACTATCAACTGCTTTAGACTGCAAGACACCAATGGAAGTTTGGCCCAGGCCTCCTACTGATTACTCAAATCTGAGAGTGTTTGGATGCCCAGCCTATGCTCATGTTTATGATGGAAAGCTTGAGCTAAAGGCTAGGAAGTGCATATTCCTAGGCTATACATATGGAGCAAATGGTTATCATTTGTGGTTTAATGATAACAAAGGCTCCAAGATGATCATCAATAAAGATGTGACTTTTGATGAGTCTATAATGATGAAGAAGGTGAAGCAGCCTGAAAGCAGTCAACAAGGCGTTAAGGAGAAGATAGAATTTGAACTTGACACTCCACAAGTTTTAAAGGGAAAACAAAAGGTAGTAGATGAAGTTGGCAAGAGCACATTATCACTTAACCAATAGTAGGAAAATAATTCACTAAAAAACTATCATTTGGCTCGTGATAGGGAAAGGAGGCAAATCAAACCACCACAACGGTTTGTCTATTCAGAACTAGTAGCTTATGCATTGAGTTCAGCTGAAGAATTTGTAGGAGATGATCTAATCTCATACAAAGAGGTAATTTTCAAGCTAAATTATGATAAATGAGTTACAGCTATGAGTGAAGAGATGGAGTTTCTACACAAGAATAGTACAGGGGAGTTGGTTAATGTACCCCAAAGGATAGAAGATTGTAGGTTGCAAATAGATCTACAAAAGGAATGAAGGGATTTATGTGGTTGAGGATACTAGATACAAGGTGCATTTGGTTACTAAGGGTTTTACTCAGAGAGAAGGAGTTAACTTCCATGAGGTGTTCTCCCTAGTTGTAAAACATACTTCCATTCATGTTTTACTTGCTATGATTGCTCTATTTGATATGGAGCTTGAGCATATAGATATAAAAATAGCATTCTACATGGTGAGTTTGAGGAACAAATCTACATGAGTCAACTAGAAGGATTCGTTGTTTTCAGAAAATAAAGTCAAGAAATCTTTATATGGCTTGAAGCAGTCTCCCAAACAGTGGTATAAAAGGTTTGATGCATTAATTACCAAGATATGATAACTAGAAGCAATTTTGATTGTTGTGTATATTATAAAAAATGTAGTGATAGCCTCCTAATATATTTATTGTTGTATGTTGATGATATGTTGATAGCCTCTAGAAACATATATGAGATTAATATTTAAAAACTCAGTTAAGTGAAGAATTTGATATGAAAGATTAGGCAGCACAAAGAAGATATTGGGCATAGAAATCATCTGAAATAGACACATTGGATTATTGTACTAATCTCAACAATAATACATTGAGAAAGTATTGAATCGTTTTGGGATGGATAAGTCCTAGCCAATGAGTATGCCACTTACAGCTCATTTCAAGCTCTCATTAGATGATTCACCGAGTACTAAAGAATAGATGGAGTACATGTCTAATGTGCCATATGCTAGTGTAGTGGGTAGTTTGATGTACATCATGGTCTGCACTAGGACAGATATTTCACATGCAGTCGATGTTGTGAATAGGTACATGCACAAGCTAAGAAAGACTCATTAACAAGTTGTAAAATGGATCATGAGGTATTTAAGAGACTCTGCAAATAGATGTTTGAGGTATAGTCAATTAAATTCTACAGTTAGAATTATTGGCAATGTCAATGCGGATTACGTAGGAGATTTGGATAGCAAAAAGTCCACGATGGGGTATGTGTTTTGTATTTTAGGATGTATGGTTAGCTGGAAGGTAACGTTGCAATCATAAGTTGCATTGTCCACAACAGAAGCTAAGTACATGACTTAAATTGAAGGCGTGAAGGAAGGCATTTGACTAAAAAGGCTGATTGAGGATATCGGAATGGACTTTGAGGTTACTTCAACATTTTGTGACAGTTAGAGTGCTATATACTTGTCAAAGAATCAAGCCTTTCATGAGAGAACAAAGCACATTGACGTGAGGTATCACTTTGTCTGGAATATAGTGTCTCAAGGTGTTATTTTGCTTAACAAGATTAGGACTAAAGATAATCCAGCAAACATGTTGACTAAGGTTGTTCCAAGAATCAAATTCAAGCATTGCTTAAATTTGGTTAATATTTACAAACTTAGATGATAGGCCTTTTTTAGGGGTAAGGGACAAAGAAGAAGGAAGGTGAATTTCTAGTCAATGTGGAGAATTGTACATTTTGCCTTGAAATTTAGTCTTAATTGACAAGATATGGAAGAAAAATGGAGTGAAATGAAGTAAGGGATTGAAATGGGCTCAAAAACACGCCCTATGCTCCTCGACACATGTTAATAGTAACTTTGCGCCAAGGCGCAATTTTTTTACGCTGGGGCACAAACTTTCTGCCCAACATTTTATCTTCTTGGCACAAGTCAATTTTGTGCACGCCGAGGCGTGGGACACGAGACGGATGTCCACCTCACCTAGCACTCTGCTTCATTAATATTTAATCAGTTTTCTTCTGAGGTTACATAAGGGTTTTAAATTGCTTTTGATATAGTTTCTTGAGATAGTATCAGGTGTTCATATGAGATTTAAACGATTCAAACTTTGTACTTGCACTTGATTTGAGTACAATAAATTCTTTTCTTTGTCAGATGGATAATGCACATCACCAAACCATGTTAAATTTGTTGTCAATTGCATTAAATTTCTTTATTATTATTTCATAATTATGATTCTAAATCATTCCAAATTACAACAAGTAATTATGAAACCAGTTAGGATAAATCTTGTTCAATCACAAAACCTACAATTTAGATTACCATATATACACACACACACGTACGAGATATTAACAACTATTAAAAGATTTTATATTTAGATTTTTCCAGTACACAAAGGTAGACATTTGCAGGGACAAACCAACAACAACATGAACACAGATTAAAAAATTGGATCGAACAAGCCAGTTAGACTATCAATCGGCCAGTGAATCGGTCTGATTTTCTTAAAAAATCAAAAAAATTGAAAAAAAATGCCATATTTTGTAAAAAATCGTTCAGACCAGCCAATTGGATTGGTGAACCGGTGAATCATTCACGATTCAATTGAACTAAATTGGTTTTTTCATTTAATTTTTAATGAAATTAATTTTTTTTAATTTTTTTTTTGTCTAAGTACAAAATTTGAAAGTTAAGGTATACCTCACAAGCTATCTAATTTAAAATCAAAAAAAGCTTTAGTTTGGAGTTTGGAGTTTAAGATTTAGAATTAACTTACACACTCTCAACTTTAAACTTTAGATTTGATATATTTAAATTGTTGTGATAATTTATAATATAAATTGTAAAATTTGGATGGTAATGTTAGACAATATCATTTAAGCTTTTTATATTTTATATTTTGATATTTTATTAATTTTTAAGTTATGCATAATATAAATATACTTATATATATTTTATAATTATGATATCACTGTTCAATTACGATTTAATTATAATTCAACCAACGATTGAATTGATAAATCATAAATTGATAAATTTTTCGATTTAATTAATGATCTGATTTTCTGAACATTAAACACAAGTACATTGGCACTAGAGAAACGCAATTCATTTTGACCATGATAATAAACACGAACGACGACTGACAAGCATTCTGTCCTACAACGAGCTAGCACATAAAGCAGCCAACAGCTAGCTACCTAGCCTTTATGGCTTTATTAATACATATATGATAGCGCAGGATTAATTGGCACGCCATGGCATGGCAGTAATTAATATGCATACATTATACATATATATATATATATATATATATATTCAGCAGTTAAAATAGCAAAAGCAGGCAAATCCAAATCCACTTCTGTGGCAAGCTCCATGCTGAGCCTTCTCCCAGTTCCTGCATTGCCTGTTACAGTTCCCAGTGTTAAGGCACATCCCTGACCACGTCTTGCTCATCCGCGAGCAGACTTTAGCTTCCGCCACTTGCATTTCTGCATCGAATTAAGTACGTACTATAGTTAATGCGGGTTTTTAATTAGTATACAAACACGTGTTAGCTCGGGCATATATGTACACGTAATGTTAGGAATTAATTAGGATTATGCAAATAAACATATTTTCTCGCTGATTAATGATAAATTTATATATATATATATGTCAATATTATAAATTATAAAGCAGAAGAATAACTTGGCAAATGTAGTAAGTAGAAGACAATAGTTTCCCCTTTTGGTATGTGGGTGATATATAAACATTATACATAGATATATATATATATGTATATACGTACTGACAAAGAGAGAGAATCTAGGGCGTATGAGGCACAAACCATATGATGCTACGAGGAGAAGGCAAAAGAAGAGAGCAAAGAAAATGGTAGAGCTAACTTGGGATTTTGCCATATTTTGCTTAATTTGTAGAAGTACTGCTAGCTAGCTATATTAACTATTATATGCTTCACTTGTTGCAAATGAAATACTGAATGCAGGTGGTATTTATAGCTGGGCATGTCCACTCCCTTAGTATGGATATGATCTGGAGAAGAATAATTTGCATAGCTAATATCACCTAAAAAAATAGTTGATTGATATGATAAGATAAGGGTTTGAATATGTTGATCCAAGGAATTGCAAACCCGGCCCTTTGACTAATTATTTTCAGTGCTGAGAGCGTGACTTTTTGACTTCCATGCTGCCCTAGCTTTAATTTTGCTAGCGGCTGTCATGACCAGTTGGAGGTTGGTTGCCAAATTTGACTCTTCGGTACTTACATTATGTACGTAAGAACTTCTTGTCCTTGAACAGTACTTGGAGCCGGAAAGAGCTGACCCATGCACACATTAAAACTAACTATCCTTTATGTTATTAATAAATGATGACAAGCCAAACTTGTTACAAATTACAGATTTTTACCTACAAGAATTTTTATTTTTAGTCCGCACTAATGTTTATAATTTTAATGATTCTCAATATTATATTCATTGCTCTATATATAAATATATATCATAAGTTAACACTATTACTAATTAGAAGTTGATGCGCAATAGCGGTTACTAACAATAAAAATGATAAACACATCATTTTGCATGTAACAAAATTATTCAGAAGGTTAACTTCATGTTACACTTGGTGAGCTATAAATAATTTAAAAGTAATATATTCAATAATTCTTCATTTTGTAATTTTGTCTACTTTGCAATTTCACATATAACTTGTAAAATTACGATTTTGGTCATATATGTATAAAAAATTTGTTTCTTTTAATTCGACTTTTGTCAAAAAAATAATCGTAAAAGCTAAACTAGCATAGTAGAATAGATTCAATTTCACGAATTATTTCGTTTTGTTGGCACGCCAATCAATTTTTGCCTTTTTGGGGCGCCACCTAATTTATCTTTTCCACCCATTTTTGAAGGCAAAAATCAAGTCAAATGTGAAGAATTTTTTATACATATAGAACAAAAATTGTAAGTTGTAGAACAAAATTGCAAAATGAACAAATTTTTAATTTTCTTATTCTGACATCCGATAGATTGTAAGCTAAAAAACAGATGCATGATAAAGTTTGAATTATCATGAACTTATCAACAACAAATCAAGCAAAAGACAAGAGAATCAGAAAAATATATATTGATTAACAGATTGGTTGCTGACTTCTGATAAATAAATCAAAAGATTTACTGAGATAAAGAGGTGCAGGGAAGGATTAAAGATCCCCACCACCATTTCAGCCGATATTTGTGTTTGTCTTTAGACTAATATGGCACAAATACTTCTAATCCCATTTTGGATCCTCTATTCCATTTTATATTCAATCTCCTATTGCAAGTTAAGGAGTTTAAGAATTTTTTCCATCTTTGAAATTTAAGAAAATTTAATTGGGACACTCAAAACTCCAAGTTTTTTAATCTCCTTAACATGCAGGATTAGAAATTTGTGCTGTATTAATCTAAGGATAAGCAGAATTTTCGGCTTAAACAGTGCGCATTAACTAATCCTAATCTCCGCACCTCCATGTTATCTTAAGAAATTGCTTCTTTTACAATTCACCAGAAGTCAGCACACTATCTGCTTATCAACCGCTTCTTTGATACTGTTGTCTGGTCCTTTTGCTTACGTACGTTTGAACTTTCACTTTTAATGAATATATATATATATATATATATAACAAAATGTTCAAATCAAATTAAAAGTACTATGGTCCTAATTATATTGTATTAAACCAAAACAATACATTTTTAGCATTTTTCTTGTTCAGATCCAAAATTAAAACTTTATCATATATAAAATTCATTTATACATAGTTGATCAATCATAAGGAGTCGAACTATACATGATCAGCGATCACAGATTTACAATTACCAGTTTCACACATTTTAAGATTCTGATGTACAATTTGTGAGTTCTGATATGAAATCAGCCGCAAATAATTAAGCTACACATCTGAAAGTCCTGAAAATTTCTACCGAAAAAAAAAATGAATATTGAATATTGTTACTCAAACTCGACCAACTTGAGCTGCTGTCGGTCAGGCCTTAAGCCAGTTCTTTGCGCTTTTTTAACAAAACAAAAAATAAATTAATTTTCTAATAAGATGGAAATTGAACATGTAAAGTAATATATATTAATTGGATATATATATATATATAGCTCAAACTTCATTAAGTTAAAAACATCAAGTGTGCATGAAATCTAAAAAGATATATATATTAAGAAAATTCAATATCTCAAGAATTGTATATAATGATTAATATATAAAAAATGAGAAATAGAAATATAGACTGTGTTTTATAATCAGGTTAAATGCAAATTAACCTCCGGTGTAATGCAGAATTGCCTTATAACCCTTGCGAAAAAAATGAAGTTTGAGCAGCAACTCGTGTTCATTATAACATAATAGAAAACCCTTATAGATAGGAAGCATGAGTAGAAAATGCAACTTCAACATGCATTTAATGATACAAATTATTTAAAATGTCCCTTTTTAAGTCAATTCAAAAGGTAAATATCACTAATAGTCCATCAAATTTTGATTTTGTATCACTTTAGTCCTCAATCTTTAAAACTTCATCTTTCAATCCCTAATGTTTATTTTTAGTTTCATATTCATCCCTAAGTCCACTTTCCGGTGGGTTTTGAGGGGTAAAATTGTCGATCCGTATTATTTTGTTTCATTTTAATCCCTATATAAGGTTTTATGTTCCAATTTAGTCTCGATGTTACTTTTTTTTTGTTCTTTTTATTTTTATAAATACATGTACATGTGTGTGTATATATTTGTGTATAATATATGTGTATATATAATATATATTTGAATATATAATTGATACTAATATTAGCATGCTCATATATTATTAATATTTAATAATTTATTATTGATATATTAATATCATTTATGATACTATTATAATTAATAATATTAATTAAATGATTGGTAATATATTAATAATAATAGAGATTATATTATAATAATTTAATTATATTCATAATACGTAGTATTAATAATAATACATGATACTAATAAATATTAAATTATTATTATTATTATTATTATTATTATTATTATTATTATTATTATATTATTATTATTATTATTATTATTATTATTATTATTATTATTAATCATAAGAATAATAAGATTAATATTTTCAATGATAATAGTATTATTATGATAATATAATTATCTAATATTATTAGGATTCTTATTAATAATATTGTAAATAATATATTAATAATATTATTACTAATAAAAATTCAAGTAAAAACTTTTTCCAACAAGACAAAAAAAATTATCATGTCAGCTGAAAATTTGCCACTGAAGCAAAAATTCAAAAATTCAACAAATTTTGCCATCCCACATTAGCATTTGCAACCATTTTATGAGATTCAAGTGATTTTTGAACTAAATGTGCAAATTTTTCTTTTTAACTTATGGGACTAAATTTAAAATTGTGTAACATATATGAAAAAATTGAAAGTCAAAACATTTTATAGAACAAAAAATATATATATTTTCCTGTGTGCTACGGTAGTTGCCATGGGCAACCACTAGTAGAGTGGGGACGGGGCAATTGGGGATGGGGATGGGGGTTATGGAGGGTGCGGGGTTCCAACCCCACCAATGGTCGGCTATAGCAGCTACCCCCAACAAATAGAAAAAATATTTTTTTTTGGCTTATAAATTTTTTCAACTTTTAATTTTGTCTTATATGTTACGCAATTTTAAATTTAGTCTCATACGTTATGATATGGGATAACCTAGTAGGCCCAACATCAAGTGAGATAACCTAGAAGGCCCAACATCAAGTCTGTTTGGTCGACTGGTATCGACTTCACTTGGTAGGTTCTGCGGTCGACCTATATCGACCTTAGAACCACTCCAAATATTCTAATAGTCAGGTCTGGTCAACATGTATCAACCTCAAGACCCACTCCAACGTTGACTCAAATCTCTACCGTATTTATTAGTCTGACAGGCTACATGCCTCTGCATTACTGACGCGTGACAATCGGTACAGCTACTGGAACCAACTTTGCCAACCCTGCCACCAACTCTGCCAATCCTACCACCACCTTTGGCAGAGAGGCACCTCCAAAGGTACTGTTCATCTAGGAAAATAGGAGATTTAGCCACCTGAAACAATACTGGAATCTAGACATGGAATGACCACCAACTCCCTGGCAAAGATAAAAGTCAGTACACCTGATAAGGACACTAGGGTCAAATCATGCCTAGGGAAGGTTATAAATACTTCAGACTCAACTACGCTCAAGGTAGTGCCAAATATGCTATAAGCTTTATACACTTTTTATATTTTGTTCGATCTTCATATCTCGATCAGAACTAACTTGAGCGTTAGAGTACCTTAGCCGGGGGCACCTCAGCTAGTATAATGTGTGTTGTGGTTGCAGATCTCAGATCGTAAGAGATATATAACTTTGAGTACTCGCCCTTCCTAGTTGAATCTACCCTAAACACTCCCTTCCAGTATATGCGACTTTTAGCCGCATAAGTTTTGGCGCCATTTGCGGGAACTCATTGAGATTGCAGTGAGAAAAATGGTAAGCACACGTAGAGCAGTATCTGGAAGGGATAAGAACAGGAGGTCCACTTCTCCACCTCTCCCTAATCCTCAATAAGGTACACACGCTCTTGGCACTAGCGCCCCTTAGGAGTAGGTGGTGACGCTCACCATGCCCCAATTGATGCAACTGATAAGTGAGTAGATTTTAGCTTAAATATCAGCCTAGCTATCTGGCGCTCTAAACAGGCACACTATAGTGCCCGCTACCGCTGCCAATGTAACTCCACAGCTGCCCCCACTAAAAAATAGGTCCCCTGAGAATAGCTGTGGCCATCGAGAATCTAGGCAGCCACCCGCCACGCACGAAGTTAGTCTCAAACTCCCACAGAAAGAGAGGAGATGGCCAAAAATATGGGAAAAGATAGCGGACTCGGTAAATCACACGACACCTAATCGAGCCATGCAGCGCTATAAGGTCAAACACTCTAGGCATGACTACCGCAAAGAGAGATGAGAGTCTACAAACTTTGTGCATCGGCCCATTTGAGCCCCGCAGCACAATAGGGCCGAGCGTCTTAGATTGGGTCTTGATCAAAATGCCACTTAGGTAGATCAGGACAAGTGGGAAGAAGTATCCCATCAAGTTCAACAGTTGAACAGATACCTTGATGAGATTTTGAGAAGAAATACCAACAAAGCACTAAACTTGGAGGCTCTTTAAAGATCTCATCGGGAAAGAGGATCCCCATTCATTTTGGATATCATCGATGAGCGTATCACCGTGGACACCAAAGTCCCTACCAATCTATCGAGGTACGATGGTTCTACCGACCTTAATGAGCATCTCATGCAGTTCGAGCACATGAAGCAGCTACATGGACATAATGAATACATCTATGCCAAAATGTTGGTGACTAGCCTCCAAGGCATCGCACTAGACTGGTTCATGAAGCTGAACCATCATTGATTTACTCGTATGACTAGCTGTGCGATAAATTCTTACACCAGTTTACCAGCAGAAGGAAGGCGAAGCTCCCCTATACCCATCTCCATACCGTCAAACAAGGTAAAGGAGAGTCCCTCCGTGATTTCTTTACTAGATTTAACACGGAGGTCCTAAAAATAGATAATCCCATGATTGAGTTCTTGATTGACGTGTGATTCTTGGGGCTTAGGCACAAAGAATGCACCAATACTTTGGTGTGAGAACAGCCCAGGTTGATGGAGGAGCTGCTAGACCTGGCGAAAAGGTATATGACACAGGAGGAAATGAACAAGCTCAAGTTCAGATCTTTTGAAGTCGAGAAGAAAAAAAAGAGAGAGACGACCAGAAATAAAAAGAGCGAGGTTGATCTCCGATTAAGCACTTCCATGACTATACGCCATTGAACATCTTGAGGAAAAAGGTCCTTTACGCCATCCAGCATGATAACTTCCTTAAAAATCCTAAAACGCTAACAAAGACTGAAGCCATGAAGAAATCAAAGAAATATTGCCACTTTCACAAACAGAAAGGGCATGATACAAATGAGTGCTTCAATCTCCAAGACGAGATCGAGAGATTGATCGAGTAGGGCTACCTCAAAAAGTACATAGTTTTGGATGCCCAGACTGAAGGGGGCAAAACTGAGTGAACTCCCCATAGAGAAAGGTCGGTTAGCCCCAGAAGAAAAGATAAAGGAAAAAAGTCCACCCAGGAAGATCGCCCACCCATCAGAAGGGTAATTGACATGATTGCAGGAGGTCCCACTAGGGGGGACTTTAAGTCTGCTCGAAGGCAAACATAGAGGAGGCTCAAGTCTAATAAAGCTTTATCTATTGAGACAACTTTCCACCTCACAATGAGCGTAGAACCTATTTCATTTACTGATGCTGACCTGACCCACCTCGAGGGCAGGAATGTCGATCACAAGACAGATTGCCTGATGGTCATTTTCATGGAGATTGTGAACTTTGAGGTGCGCAAGGTTCTGATCGACAATGGCAGCTCAGCGAATAACATCTTCTTATCTACCATAAAGAGGATGAACATAGGCAAGTTGAAGTTCGAGCCTATGCGCACGCCACTTGTCGGATTCGAGAGGTCGAAAATTATACTGGAGGGGTCGATCAACTTATCCACATCTTTTGGAGAGGCTCCTCGAAGGAGAACATTAATGCTAAATTACCTTGTGGTCAATGCCCCATTTACCTATAATGTCATCATTAGCCGACCTGCCCTCAATGACTTCTGTGCCATCATGCCCACTTTTCATTTGAAAGTTAAATTTCCAACCCCAGATGACATGTGTGAGCTTTTGTGCAACCTGAAGGAGGCATGGAGATGTTACAACATCTCAGTCAAGCTAACCAAGCAGAAAACTCAATCGCAACAGAAGACTTCGAGGGACGCCTTTGTAGCAGAACCCAAAGAGACCTAGGTCAACAAAAAGCGAAAGCTGGAAGACACCAGAGTGAAGCCTATTAGGGAGTTTAAGACCATTGAGCTCGAATAGGGTAACCCCAAAAAGATAACCCCTATTGGAACAGACTTGGGTCCCCACTTGGGGTGTCTCATAGTCAATTTCCTAAGGAAACATGTCGACGTCTTTGCTTGAAAAGCATCCGACCTGCAAGGGATCGACCCTAATATCATTGTACACCGCCTCAACACTAATCCCTCATACAAGCTTATCAGACAAAAGACAAAGACATTCAATACCGAGATGATGCAAATCATCAAAAAGGAGGTTAAAAAACTCTTAGATGCAGGGTATATTGTAGAAATTTAGTATCCTTCTTGACTTTGTAATGTTGTCCTAGTCCCAAAAACTTAGGGACAGTAGCAAATGTGTAATGATTTTACTATTTAAATAAAGCATGCCCCAAGGATCCTTACCCCCTACCTCGGATAAATTTACTAGTCAATTCAACTGCTGGGTGTGAATTGTTAAGTTTGATGGATATATTTCAAGGCTATCATCAGATCTTCATGGCACCCAAGGACAAGGATAAAATATCTTTTATTGTTCCTAATGGGTTATATTGCTTTCTTGTCATGCCGTTCGATTTGAAAAATATCAGGGCAACTTATCAACAGTTAGTCAACTTCATGTTCAAAGACAAGATCAGAAAATTGATGAAAGTTTACGTTGATGACATGATAGTCAAGATAGAAAAAGCCCAAGAACACTTACTCGACCTTAGTCATGCTTTTGGGATATTAAGGGTATTTGGATTGAAGCTGAACCCGAATAAATCCACATTTAGGGTCCAAGGAAGAAAATTTCTAGGCTATATGGTTAGCCAAAAAGGCATTGAGGCGAATCCACAGAAAATTCAAGCAGTTTTAGATGTCACCCCTTTGAGAATAGTTCAGGACATTCAGAGGCTAGTGGGGAGAATTATGGCTTTGGAAAAGTTCATTACGAGATTAACTAACAAAAGCCTCTCCCTTTTCAAAATTCTTAGAAATGCCAGAAAGATGAGTTTTTGATGGATGAAATAGTGTGATCGGGCGCAGATCGAGTTGAAGCAGTATTTGGCCACATCCCCAATGTTGGCAAAACCCGAGTTGAGAGAAGTACTTCAGATATACTTGGCAGTCTCAAAAGTATTGATTAGTTCAGTACTGGTATCGACCTGGGATGGCAACCATCAACCAGTCTACTATTGCAGTAAGTCACTCCAAGGGCCAGAACATAATTATTTGGAGATTGAGAAATTTGCGTTAGCCTTAGTAACTACTGCTCGAAAGCTGAGACCGTACTTTTAGTCTCACTCTATCATAGTGCTAACAA
>JACGDI010005646.1:335863-386554 GCA_014898725.1 Jacaranda copaia | reverse complement strand
ACCTGGCCGAGGTAAAGAGGTTGCAGCAATCATTCAAAAGATTTACTCTCAACTAGGTCCCTCGATCTGAGAATGAACGAGCAGATGCCTTCTCCAAATTTGCCAGCTCCACCAGAGGAACAAGAGACAAGAAAATCACATTTTTGGTCTCGGGCAGGCCATCAATTGCACTCTCTAATGAGAACCTGATAACAACCATTGAGGAGACGATCGTTTCTTAGCAAACCCCAATAAAACTATATCTCAGCCAAGGCACTATCCCTGGCGATAGGAATGAGGCTCGGCACATTCGAGGTCAAGCCTCCAAATTTTCCCTCAACGAGCAAAATTAGTTATACAAAAGATCCTTCGCTGGACCCCCCTTGGATGCCTGGATCAGGATCAAGCATTGGAAGTATTACAGGATGTTCATGCAGGTATGTGCGGCAACCATTTTAGAAGGAGGTCCCATGCCTACAAAATAATTAGATATAGGTATTTTTGGCCAACATTATTGAAAGACTCAGTAGATTTCGCACACAAATATGCATCATGCTAAGTCCATTCCAACCTATTGCACTAGCTAGCATCGCCGATGGTTAATATCCAGATTTCCTGGTCATTTGATCAGTGAGGAATCAATATAATGAGCTCTTTGCTGAGATCAACAAGGCAGTGGAAATTTATAATCATAGTGATTGAATATTTCACCAAATGGGTTGAAGCTGAGGCTGTCCCTAAAAAAATGGATGTGTCCATAAAAAGTTTTATATGGAAAAATATCATTTACCATTTTGGCCTGCCTAAAGTACTTATTTCAAATAATTGCACTCAGTTTTAGATTAAGAGCACAAGAGGTTGGTGCAAGGCCTTGAGGATTGCACAATATTTTACGTTAGTGTGCAATCCTCAGTCAAATGGTCAGACCGAGGTGACCAACCAGACTGTCCTTGACCAATTGAAGGCCAGAATTCAAGAACCAGGGCAAACTGGGTAGACGACCTGCCAAGCGTGCTATAGGCTTACAGGATAACTCCCCGAACAGCCATTGATCATACCCCTTACAGCCTAGTGTATAGGTTAGAAGCAGTTATACCTTCATAATTGATCCAACATATTGCTTGGGTCATCCACTTCTACCCACTAAGAAACAGATCGGAGAGGATGCTAGATCTTGAAACTATCGACAAGTGTCAATAGGAGGCTTATAATATTATGCAGCACTATAGATCAAAGATGACCCAGAATTATAATAAAATGATCAAAGAGCGTCGCTTCAACATTGAGATCTTGTCCTCAAGAAGGTGGAGGTCTCCAAAAATGTGGGCAAGCTCAAACCAAAGCGGGAAAGGCCATACTCTATTATCAAAGTAGCAAAGCACAATGCCTATAGGCTGGCTAACATGCAAGAAGAGGAACTCCCCCGCCCGTGGAACGCCATTAATCTCAGGAAGTTTTTTATTTAAAAATGTATGGTACTTATTCTTGCGGCCCTTTAGCTTGAATAAAATTACAATTTTATTAGCTTAATTGTTATCTTTAATAATTCTAGTCGACCCCGTAGTCAACAACTAAGCAGCCCCTTACTGCCACCTAAACGGCTCTTAGTCGTCCAAGTTTCTAGTCGATCCTGCAGTCAACAACTAAGCAATCCCTTGCTGCCACCTAAACGACTCCTAGTTGTCCAAGTTTCTAGTCGACCCCGTAATCAATAACTAGGTAGCCCCTTGTTACCACTTAAACGGCTCCTAGCCATTCAAGTTTCTAGTCGACCCTATAGTTGGCAAAGATGCAACTCCTTTTTCATGGGCAATTAACTCTAAAGATTGAATAAATAGTCAATCGGGAATATAAGCAATCGACAACACAATCGTGCAACACAATTACTACACAACAAGTAACCAAATATTTTTCACATTATCACAACAAAAATCAAAGGCTATGCATGGTACAATAGGATGGAAATGAAAGAGAAAATATGCCTTTATTCACAATTCTTTGGCAGGTTACAAAATAGGGAAAAAAAAAGAAAAAAAAAGAGAGACAAAAAAAACTGGTTCAATTCTACTTCAATTCTGGCCCAGCTCCTCTTGCCCGCCTTTAGCCCAATCTAAGTCCAGCTCAGGCGTCACACAGACGAGCAGAGAGACTGCCTATAGAGGTTCAGAAGATCTTGGGAGGTCAATTATAAAGTTAGTCAATCGCAGCACGTACTACACCAAGTCGACCTCTTCATCCTTCAATTAGGCTACGAAGTCTTCCGCGAATGCAAACTCAGCACATATTTGCTCTAGCCTGGCATCGACCTTGGCCTTCCTCTTTTGTGCCTCAAACAGTGGCGCATCGAGTTCATCAGCAGCAGTAGGTCTGCTCTCTAGAGCCTGCTTGGCATTGCCTTTCTCTGGCTTAGGATAAGGCTCCAATCTCTCGTTCAGCATGAGGCTCATGTAGCTTCTATCCTCAGCACAGAAAGCATAACCCAAGTACTCCAACTGTTTGATAGCCCTATGATATGCTTCATGAGTATTGTCAACTGATGCAACCGCACTAGCATCTTGAAAGGCGGTGCTCACCACGAACTACTCAATAGCCTCACACCGCACTATAGGCAAATGTCGAAGGAAGGCCTCTCTGGCTTGGCTAGTTGCCTACGCATGACCTCAGGCTCGACTAGAACTGAAGCTCACCTACAAGTCAAGATGGGCCTTCTTGATAATATTATCCATTCAACTCCGGTCCTCGATGGCCTGGACCAATTATTGATCCTTTGAGTCAAGCTGCTATTAGAGGTCGGCTACCTTCTTGTTCAACTGCTCAACTTGGAGCTGGGAGGACTCGAGCTGCACCTTTAGCATTTCCATCTCTCTTCCTGCCTCCAACTCCTTCTTGGCAGCCAATGCCATCTTAGATCATCGGTACATGTTGTAGCCCAGCTGTCCTATCAAAAACACAGTAATATCATTTTCAAACCAATGCGTACAAAAGAGGAAAATTTTGGTCGAGCCTCTTGATCTCATACTTACCACATTATAGTAATAGGACATCACCTTCATTGTCCTAAGCTGACTAAGGTTCATCAACTTCCGCTAGTCGTTCAGAAAAACCGCTGAGGTCATCTACTTCAAAGCTTCGGCACCTGTCGACCCTTCTTCAATAACAGAGGTTAAGTCAATTACATTTTGGTCTTGGTCAGTGGCGAATCACGAAGGAGATAGCCAAGGAAGCCAGAATAGTAGGCCATCATCTGGTTTGCCAAACAAGTCATAACCTGTCACAACCTTCCATTTCCCCCTGCCCCCAATAGCCTTCTTCGATGCTAAATCTCCCTATTCAACTAGTTGCCTCTTGTTCTGACCCATGGGGCTATTGTGTTCGAGCTTCTCCCAACGAGCAGATTGAGTTTCAGGAGCTTACTTGATTTGTGGAGGGGGTAGTGTAGATATTGACCTCGTGGAACCTGCCTGCTCAGCAGCACCTTCTCGTCGAGCAGCAATAGCTTGACGGCGTGCCTCAAACCTTAGTGCCCTAACCTAGGATTTATTGTGGCTGCGGACCATTATTTTATCACAATCTATACGGGTAAACAAATTAAGTAAATATCATAATCAAGCAGAAAGACAGTGTTCAATCAAAATAGTCAATGAAAAGTTTTTACCTAATCGATCGCCTATAAGCAGGTCGAGTTAGATAGGTGATAGACCAGCCAGAACTAAACATCTCTATTTAGTCAGAACTGAGGCCTCTATTTATCCAAATCAGACCAAATCTTGAATGAAGGTGATGGGATAGCTAGGTATTTGGTTTTTGAGCATCTCCATAGGCCCTCTCCACCAACCTCTTGGAATGGCAAGAACCCTCGCCCTCAAACATAAAAAAATATTTTTTCTACTCTTGCCCGTAAGAAGAGGTGGGGGATACCAAAATTTTTGCTGAGGTCAAGTAGTCAAGTAATAAAAATCAGACTCTTCGTTGTTGCCCAACTTCCGAGACATGGGTAGGTAGAATAAATTTGAGAAATTGGCAAAGGTTGCAGGCTGGTCATATAGGTGCATTAGCAAGATAAAACTGTACAATATAGCAAAACAGTTTGAAAGTAATTGGGTGATGCAGACTTCTAGTCCTAGGAGGAGGTCGACTATGGGTTGGGCGAGTGCAAACCTAAGACCGCACTTTAACCTCTCGTCAAACACAGTTATAAACCCCCAGAGAGGTTGATGCATCCTACCTCAGGTCCTTGGTGCTGCCAGTTCATACTCATCAGGAATGTGATACGCTGCTCTAATACGAACTAAGTTGGAGTGGTTATTTTGGAGGTTATTTTGGTGTAATGGTCGAGGGTAAATAATCAGCCCTGACTTATAGGCATATCAATAGGGCTAGCTTTCCCCTCCGATACAACCCTAACATCACTCAAGCTACTGTTACTGCTCGAGCCAGAGCTTTCGCTCATGGATGAACTCGATTCACTCCCACGAGATGACTCAAATACACTCTCTGCCCCAATCTTCCCCCATGGGCCATACTCTTTGACCTAGTGTTATCAGAATCTGGACTAGTAGATATGCTTCTATAAATGAAAGGTAGAAAAGAACAAGAACAGCAAAGACACTTACAATGGAAATCTCGAAAAGGTAAAGCGCACAAGAGCTTAAAAGGCTTCAAAGATATCAATTCGATCAGAAGTTTAGACAGCAAAAGTATAAATGGAGTCGATTATCCTCCTATTTATAGACATTCGTGCACGGGAATCTGAGTAACTGTTATGATGACAGCCTACCCCCAGCACACTTCATATTCTATGCACTAATAGCCGCATTAAATACAGAGAAACTGCCTCAAACCCTAATCAGCAGTTTAAAAACCTGGGTCAAGGATTCAAAAATCCTAGTCAAGCATGCTAACCACCATAATTAAATGTAAAATCCCTACTCCTTCTCATCAAAAAGTTCGATCAGGACTGTGAGTTGGGGGGACTCATGATATGGGATAACCTAGTAGGCCCAATAAGCCCAACATCAAGTGAGATAGCTCAGAGGCCCAACATGAAATTTGTTTGGTTGACCAATATCGACCTCACTTGGTAGGGTCTGCGGTAGATCCACATCGACCTCAAGACCACTCCAAATGTTCCAATAGTCAAGTTTGGTCGACACATATCGACCTTAAGACCCACTCCAGCATTGACTCAGATCTCTGCTGCGTTTATTAGTCTGACAGGTTGTATGTCTCCGCATTAATGATGCATGACAACCAGTACAACCGCTGGCACCAACTCTGCCACCACCTTTGGTAGAAAGGCGCCTCTAGAGGTACTGTTCATTCGAGAAAATAGGAGATTTAGCCACCTGGAACAGTACCGAGATCTAGACATGGAATGACCACCAACCCCTTAGCAAAGAAAAAAGTCAATACACTTGATAAGGGCACCAGGGTCAAATCATGCCTAGAGAAGACTATAAATACTTCAGACTCAACTATACTCAAAGTAATGCCCAATACGCTATAAGCCTTATACACATTTTGTATTTTGTTTGATCTTCATATCTAAATCAAAACTAACTTGAGCGTCGGAGTGTCTTAGTTGGGGGCATCTCGATTAGTTTAACATGTGTTGTGGTTGCAGATCTCAGACCGCAAGAGATATACAACTTTAAGTATTCGACCTCCCTGGTCGAATCTACCCCAAATACTACCCTTCCACTATACGTAATTTTTAGCTACATCAAGTTAAAAAGAAAAATTTGCACATTTAGTTCAAAAGGCACTTGAATCTCATAAAATGGCTGAAAATGCTGATGTGGGATGCCAAAATTTGTTGAATTTTCAAATTTTTGCTTTAGTGGCAAATTTTTAGCTAACATGATCATTTTTTTGTCTTGTTGGAAAAAGTCTCCACTTAGTTGAACTTTTATTAGTAATAATATTATTTACAATATTATTAATAATAATTCTAATAATATCAAATAATTATATTATCATAATAATACTATTATCATTGAAAATATTAATCTTATTATTCTTATGATTAATAATAATAATAATAATTAATTTAATATTTATTAGTATCATGTATTATTATTAATACAACATATTATGAATATAACTAAATTTATTATAATATAATCTTTATTATTAATAATGTATTACTAATCATACGATTAATATTATTAATTGTAATAGCATCACAAATAAAATTATTATATCACTAATAAATTATTAAAAATTAATAATAATATATGAGCATGTGACTAATATTAGTATCAATTATACATACAGATATATATTATATATACACATATATTATACACAAATGTATATCCACACACGGACATATATTTATAAAAAGAAAAAAAGTAACATAGGGACTAAATTGGAATATAAAACCTTATACAGAGACTAAAATAAAATAAAATAAAATAGTATAGATTGACAATTTTACCCCTCAAAACACACCCGAAATTGGTCTTAGGGATGAATATGAAACTAAAAATAAATTTTAGGGATTAATAAAATGAAGCTTTAAAGATTGAGGATTAAAATGATACAAAATCAAAACCTGAGGGACTATTAGTGACATTTACCCCAACTCAAATAAAAAAATTTATATTTTAATTTGAGTTTCCATACCCATCTTTTCTCCTTTCTCTCTATTATCTCTATCTAATCTGCATTTCCATTTATTTATTTATTTATTTTGGTCTCTCTATTTGAGTGTACATATTTTCACACTTGAGTGAAAATAGAAATGGCCAAAAGCTCCAGCACCAGCAAGAGATGAGATGGGAAGCACAGCCAGAATTTGAGATTTAGGGCCTGTTTGGTTTTATTTTTATTTTTATTTTTTATTTTCATCACTTCAAAATTTGAAAAAGTAGTTAGTGAAAATGAGTTAGTATTTGAATAAATTGTTAAAAAAATAGTGATTATGTTTGGTTTAATAGGTTGTAGGTAGAGAGAAATAGTAATATTAAAGAAGAGAGACAAGATATATAAGTTATTGAAAGAAATATATAAATTATTGAAAAATATATTTTAAAAATAAAAATAAAAAAGATATGGAGTAAAAATGTGTAAAAAGTGATGCATTTAAAATTTTTAAATAATAGAAAATGTGAGAATAAAATTTCAAAATGAAACCAAACAGGCCCTTATTAGTTGTCCGCCTATATATGTGCGAGTACTGTAACGTGAGATGTATAATTAGGATGGTTGAATTTGAACAAAAATTTACAAATGGCAGACTTTATTACAGATATTTCAATTGCAAGTTTGTGATTTTTTTCAGGGGTTAATTATCCTCAGCCCTATGAAATGTGGTCTAATTACAGAAAGGTTCACAAATTTTACAAAATTATAAATATCACCTTAATGCTGATGGTTGGCGACTAAGTTAAAAGGGTTTTTGTGAAATGACTGGTTTATCTTTGATTGAATATATCCAAAAAAATAATAAAAAAAGCACAAAAACTGAAGTGACCTTGACATTACAAAATAACTAAAACACGAATGAAGTTTTATAAAGATGACAAAAGTAACCTCAAGTTATGAAATTTTAAAAATACACTAAAATCATTAATTAAAAAATATAAATTATAAAATAACTAAATATTTATATACACATATATAATACAATATCATATATTATAATATATATTGTATTTATACTTAATATATATAATATACATATATATAATATATACATACACTGCACCGCAACCCCCCACCCCAGCCCCCCTACTGCAACAAAATTTGGCCATGGCAGTCGTTGCCAAGGTAGACACCATAGCAACAGTCACCTGCTACCATGGCTAGGAGTGTAAACAGATGTTAACCATATCGAATACACTATTTTCATATTCGTATTCGTTTAATTTTTTTAATATTTGGATACGAATACGGATTTAACGGATATTAAAAAATTACATCCGAATTTGTATCCATTAGATATCGGACAAATTCGGATATATCCGTATCCGATTATAATTATTCAAATTTATTCATATTTTATTAAACTTATCCATATTCAAATTATTTTTTTATATCCATATTTGATGATAATTATTTAAATATCTATTTACAAATATCCAAATATGTAAATCTATGAACTTATAACAAATATATATTTTAATTAATTGAAGAAACTATGTAATTTTATTAAAAAGAAAGCAATCAAACAAATAGTATAATTTATAATTAATAATTAAATTTATAATCAATTATTAGTACTTATTAATAATAATAATGGCATTTAAGTGTATTAATTATAATGTCAACCAACAATAATTGTGTTGATTAACTTTGTTCTTCATTTTTTTTCTCTATATTACAATAATTTTTTAAATTCATTCTTTTTTCTTCTCAATTCTTCAATTATAATTTATATATATACATAGATGAATTATGAGATTTTTATTAAAAAATTTAAATATATATTATTTAATAAATATGTATTAAGATCGGATATTAAACGGATTAGAGAAGCATTTACTGTATCTATATCCATTTATAATCAAATATATACTAATTAAATATAGATGATATTTACTTGAAACGAATACAGATAAATTTTGTATAAATAAATATAAATACAAATGATAAATGAATTTTTAAATATCTATTTATAACTTTACCCATAGCAACACAGCAACAACCATTTGGCCAAGTCCAAGGACAGGCAGCCACAAGCTGCCAACTGCCCATAGGCAAGAGTCGGCAACCATGACATGGCTATGGTCTGCATAACAAAGGGAGGGTATTTTTAAAATATAATATTTGTTTTTATTAATTAATTAAAAATTTAATCAACTCAATAAAATATATTTAAATTTATTATGAGTGATTTAAATAGTGTTAAAATTACACCCATGTAGTATGAAAAATATTATAAATAGGTTTAAGGGTATTTTTGTTTTAAAAATAACCATATAGCAACCACGGGGCATTTCTAGGTTTTCATGCAATTTTCGACAACATTAGCATTCTTTTGAATGTAATCTAACAAACTTTTAAAAATATAAGATGGAGCAAAATATTATGAGGGTATTTATAATTTCATCAAACTTCTGAATTTTTTGGTATGTAAATTAAATCCTAGGGAGGTCTAGGCAATTAACCCTTTCTTGAGTGGTGTAATTCGATCATTGCTACATGATTTTTTATTACATTCCAATCACTCCTCCACAAAATACATAGCGCAAAGAAAGTGTTGGTGTCCTATATTGATAAAATAAATAAGTAGTAGTATCTATATATAGAATTGGACAATTCTCGCCTCTTAAGTAATCTTTTGGGTTTGAGTTAGGCCTAATGTCCATTCTTTAACAGATATCAGAGTCATCATTCCCAATATTGGGTTACCCAGTGTTGTTGGGACACCCATTTCATATTATTCCATACTTCAAATGTTCATTCCTAGACGTGTACAGGGTGTCTTAGTGTCCTACATCAGTGAAATAAATAAATTGTGATATCTATATATGGTCTTGGAGCTTGCTTTTAAGGTTGAGTTAGGCTCAAGATCTAGTCTTTAACATGTTAGTATCTCACATCAATAAAATAAATAAGTTGTGATCTCTATATATAGTTTTGAACAATCCTCTTGAGCTAATTTTTGGGGTTGCATTAGGCCTAAGATCCATTCTTTAACATGATATCGAAGCTACTCATTCCCAATGTTGGGTTACCCAGTGCTATTGGGTCACCCATTTCATGTAATTCTACTTTCCAAATGTTCATTGCTAAGCATGAGCGGGCTGTGTTAGTATCCAATATTAGTGAAATAAATAAGTTATGGTCTCTATATATGATTTTGAAAAATTCTTACCTCTTAAGTTAGCTTTTTGGGGTGAGTTAAACCCAAGGTTCATTCTTTAATATGGTATCAATGTCACTCATTCTCGATGTTGGGTTATCCAATGTTATTGGGTTATCCATTTTATATTATTCTACACTCCAAATATTTATTTTTGGATGTGTGCGAGGTGTATTAGTATTCCACATTGGTTAAATAAATAAGTAGTGGTCTTTATATTAGATAATCCTCACCTCATGAATTAACTTTTGTGATTGAGTAAGACTCAAGTTCCATTTTTTAACAGATAGGAAGGAGAAAAACTATGTCATATAGAAGAAAACGAAAAAGTAGAAATGTAAGATTGAGAAAATTACTTCGTGGTACAAGGATTAATAAGATATAGAAAATTTCTTCGATTTGTACATCGTATTGCATTGAATGCGGTACTTAGGATATTACATAAAACTTCGATATCTAATGACCATGAAAAAGGAAAGAAGAAAAGGAGCTTATTCTACATTTTTTTTCCACCTTAATGACATAAACAAAGCTTAATGACATAAACATAAACATAGAAAAGGAGCTTATTCTACATTTCCACCTTAATGACATAAACATGAAACAAAGCAAAGGCTCTGTCTACATATGCATATGTAATAAGTAGGCCTATAAATGGATATTTAAAAATTTATTTATTATTCGTATTTATATTTATGTATACAAAATTTATCTGCATCAATTTAAAACGGATATTATCCATATTCGGTTAGTAGATATCCGATTATAAATGAATATAGATATGATAAATGCATATCGATCCTTTTAATATACGCTCCGAATACATATTTATTAAATAATATATTATTTATATTTTTAATAAAAATCTCATAATCCATATATGTATATATACAAATTATAATTGAAGATGCAACACCTCTGAAATTTGGCACTTTTATAAAATAAGGATTTAGAAATCAAAATATTGATTGGTTGGATTTTAAGGCTCGAAAAATAAATAAAAAGGACTTGATTGCACGAATTTTGAAACTTTTGGGATCAATTTGTAATTTTAGAGGACTTAATTGCACCAAATTTGAGAAAAATCTGGCTTTGCATGAAAGGCCCTAAGTCAACTAGGGTTCCCAAATTCTAAATAACTAGCAGAACTCAATTGAAGATATTTGGAACTCCTTGGGGCAAATATGAAAATTAGAAAAACCTTAAGTTATAAAACTTGCCAAATTGCAAATTGAACCATTTCTTCTTCATTTTCTTCTCTCACAACCTTCACCACCACTTATCAGCAATCTCCATCCCACAGCCACCTTTCCCCCAAACCAAATTGATAAACCTTTTCTTCACACCACTAGCTACACTTGCACACCATATGCACGACTGAATGGGCGGCACATCACCAAAAACAGCAAGTTAAAATTTGGGGAGTGGCGATGTTGATGGGCATAGTGGAGCTACAGTTGAAACTCATTTTTGAGTAGTTATATTGGAAGCTCTTGGCGTAAAGAAGCTAAAGACATCCATGCATGGTAACTAGTATGGCGGCAGTGACAGAAAATAGTGAATGGAGCATGGCGGTGAAAGAGATTCGATTGGTGTTTTAAGCTCGGTTAGAGGTGATTTTGGCCATGGAATGTGAAATTGTTAGTACTGTTGGACTCAGGAGCACGACGGGAATATTTTGGTGGTGACTTTGGGTTACTCTAGGGATGGTAGCATGGCGCGATGGTGGAGTTGAGGCAGAATTGACTCCTCAATGCGATGATCGTAACAGTGGTCTTAATTGGGTAATTCATGGGTAAATTACTTAGAAATGATTTGGTTATATATATACATGTTGTATTGCATTTTTTATACCTTGTACCCTAGCAAGAATGAGATATCATGGATTGTATGTATTATGAGACCATGCATGTATGGAATCTTATACTTAGTGGACCCAAAAATGATACTATACTTGGCATATTTGGATAATTGAGGTTAATGAGCAAGAAACCCTCATTTCTATGGATTTTGTACTTAAGTGGAAGAATTGGATTAATTAAGCTATTTGGACTACTATTATTATTGATTTAGGATGACATTGTGAGGTTTAGTATGTAATTAAGGACTAGATTATTATTCTTTAATGAAATTGAGGCAAATCCCATGACTATTTTTGTATTAGTGGCTTAATTGACAAATTTGTATTAACAGTACCAATTAAGCCCAATAACTATTATGTTAAGTAGGTAATTAGTGATTTTGGAATATTGATAAGTATACTAGTAAGAATTAAGGTTGAATGTGGATTTTAACTGTAAATATACTTTTTTAGATTAGGTGACGTTGAATTAGGACCTAAGGACCAGTAGACTGCTAATGGTGACTGTAGTTTTCTGAGATTATGGAGGTGAGGGTCTACCAACTAGTACTTGCTTGGTTTAAGCTTAGTCGTAAATTATTGCACCCTTGTGAGGGTCTACCATCTTGGGCTTGATACATTTATCTGTTCATGTGGCATAACCCCTATGAAAGTTAACTTGCTTGATTGTACCTACTTGTAAATTGCTTGATTCGTATTTGCTCATTTTATTGTGATATGTACTTGATCGTGTATTTTTTCGTAATTGGTTATTTGACTTCCCCTGTGAGGGTTAGCACTTGTTTTCACTCTGCTAAGTTAGTTCTTATTTGTTCTGCACCCAGAACTCCCTTCTATCTAGTTTGATACTTGTCTTGATCTGTACTAGTCACTATTAGGTACTTGTTTTCACCTTGAACCATTATCAGATGCCTCACTGGCATACTAGCTTGTTTGTATCCTATTATCTGGCCAGTTGGTTGGATGGTACTTGCTAGTCATTCATATGTTGCCTTGTCAACAAATCTAATTACTTGTTGTACTCGTGTGGAGATTATACTTGGGCCGAGTGCCAATCCTATGTGGAATGCTAGGATACATAGGACACATCTTACAATCCACTTAGGTGTCCATGATGTGCTGAGCAGCCACTTAGGTATCCACAATGCGCCATATAGTCCATATGGGCAACCTATTGTATACCAAGCTGTCATGCTATGGTAAAGTACTTGTTTGATTAGTATAAGGAGATGCTGGTATGTAGGTTTGTTTTGATTTGTTGGACTACATATTATATTAGAGTTTGTCTTATTTTGATCATACCCTAATTGTTCGTGTTTTGCTCTTGGAGCAATAAAGACAGTATAGCTTCTTGGTCTAAATCAAGTTGTTGTACGTGCCAGATGAGCCGTTTGCATTCCCTTCTAACTGTGATCAATTGAGATGCTCTACACCTCCTGAGCAGGTTCGATTGAGATGATCTTGAGCCGTTTGAGCCAATAATTACAACCCCGAGCTAGTACCAACTAGAAATCTTGAATTTGATATTGTTTGCTCTTCAGACTTGTTATTGTCTGCCTAATTAATTTGTTATGTTGTTATTGCTTATTCTTGATATATTTTAGTTTTGAATATTAATTGATGATATGTTAGGTTAATCTTCCTCAACAAATCCCTGTTATTATTTATTAAGAATATCTCTTACTAAGTCCTTCGGATTTACCCCCCTATTATTCATATTTCTCAAATAGGATTAAATGATGGGCATGGAGCTCTGGTTTAGGCTAAAGAGAAAATTCAATGTGCAATTGAACAAGTGCTTATGGATATGTAGGGGATCTCTTGAATGTGAAGCTTGGACTAGAGACATTGTGATATGTCAAATTTGATGTAGAGAACCTGAGGCTTGTATATACTTTGTTAGGTGTTCAAGGGTTGAACTTTGGTATGTATGTTGTGATCGATAGGTTGAATTTTGCCGCTGCTCTTGATAACTTAAATTTGAAAAAGTCGTTATAGGTCTATTGATTGTATTATGAATTAAGAGTTAAGTTTGAACTGAAATAGTGCCTTAGCTTAGGTGCTATCTCGAGAGAGGGAGCTACAGAAGAATTGGGAAGAAAAAAGAATAAATATAAAAAATTATTGTAATATAGAGAAAAAATTGAAGAATAAAGTTAATCAACACAATTATTGTTGGTTAACTTTATAATTAATATACTTAAATACCATTATTATTATTAGTAAGTACTAATAATTAATTATAAGTTAATTATTTATTAGAAATTATGCTATTTGTTTGATTGCTTTCTTTTTAATAAAATTATATAGTTCATTTTAGTAATTAAAATATGTATTTATTATAGGTTCATAAATTTACGTGTGTGGATAATTGTAAATATATATATTTAAATAATTATCATTGAATATGAATATAAAAAAATAATTCAAATATGAATAAGTTTAATAATATATGAATAAATCTAAATAATTAGAATCAAATACAGATATATTCGAATTTGACTGATATCCGACGGATATGAATTCAGATATCATTTTTTAATATCCATCAAATTTATATTCATATCCGAATATTCAAAAAGTTAAATGAATATAAATATAAAAATAGTATATACAATCCGTTTAATATCCTATACAATTCATTTAATATTTATTTACACTCCTAGAAATAAGCCCAAAAGTCAAAGACTTATCGGAAAGACCTCATTACACTAGTGGAACCGTCTTAACATCATAAGCACTATATGGCCTCATTTCTAATGTTCCATTCTCATCTATGTTGCACTGGATATAGATACAGTAACAAGGACATAGGGAACCATTACATTTTAAAATTTTGGAATACGACATGACATCTAAATGATTATCATAATATGCATAAGTATTCATTAATTATATTAACGTGTGTAACATAAAATATATATCAAAACAATATGAAAATATCAAACGTTAAAGATTAAAGAAATATATTTTAAATTCAAAAAAAAGATGAATTTCTAAATAGGAATAAGTATTAGATTTTATATAAATTATATAATGAAAATTTGCAGTACAAAAAATATAATATTAGTCACAATAAAATAAGTGATTATATAAAAATTGTAACTAATAACATATATTAAGTGAAAGAAACTTTTATTTTGTTACTAATGATATTTTTAAGGGGCAATAATTTTTGTTTCGTCATTCACTACAACAAATTGCACTTCACGTAACAAAAATTTTGGTAACAAAGGTAAAATTCGTTACATATGTTACATTTATTGTAACAAAATTAATTTTTTTGTTACAAATAACATTTATTGAGTAACAAAGTAAAAGTTATTAAGTGAAAGAAACTTTTATTTTGTTACTAATGATATTTTTAAGGGGCAATAATTTTTGTTTCGTCATTCACTGCAACAAATTGCACTTCACGTAACAAAAATTTTGGTAAAAAAGGTAAAATTCGTTACATATGTTACATTTATTGTAACAAAATTAATTTTTTTGTTACAAATAACATTTATTGAGTAACAAAGTAAAAGTTTTGTTACAAATTTTTTATTTTGTTACATATAACATTTTCCATCACATAAGAAGATATATTTGTAACAAAATTTGGTACCTTTTGTTACAAATAAAATATATTGTAACAAAGTTTGTTGTTACTAAACTTTAATTAACTTCCCTTCAAAATTCATTCCCTCCAAATATCAATTGTACACATATGGTAACAATGATTTTCGTTACTAACTATAAATGATTATTAAATTAAATTTTTACTAGGGAAAATTACACTTTTAGTTCCACGATTTAACTTTGTGTACACTGTTGGTACCAAACTTTTTTACCGCAGCACATTTAGTCCAAATTTCTTAATTTTTTAACACTTTTAGTCCTCTTTCCAATTTTTTGTTAAAATTTAAACAAAAACAGTTATTTATTTATAAAATGCCCACTAAAGTTTTATCCATTTATGAAAAAACCACAAAATAAATAATTTGACCATCACAAAAAATAAAAAATAAAATTAAAATTAAAATTAAATACCATAAAAACTCTAAAAAAATATTTTAACATAATATTTATTTATATATATGCAATCTATATTTTATATACGTACTTAAATACATGCATATATATAACTACATACATACACATATACATATATATTTTATATAAACCCACCTCCATCCCCAACCCTCAATTGACGGCCAGCAGCCAGCAATGCCTAGCCATGGCCCACAGCTATCCTCGGACGCTAGTTATGGCCGGGAAGCTAGTGGCCATAGCTGTTGGCCACTTAGTCGAGCCATAACCAGCCCAACTATGGGCTAACGAGGGTTGGATGAGAGAGTGGAGGAGAGCCATGGTGGTGGTGGAGGTGGCAATGGTAGTGGTGCAAGTGAGAGCTAGCCCAACTATAGGCTGGTAGGGGAATTAGGGGAAGAGGGTTGTGGGTGGGTGCAAGGGCAAAGGGAAAGGAAAGGGGTTTGTTGGTGGGGTGGGGGGTGGGGAAGGGAAAGAAAAGCCTTTTGTTATTATTTTGTTTTCTAAATTTTTATTTATTTATTTTTAAACTAATTTATAAAGTATTAATTTAGAAGCCAACTGGTCTGTGGCTAGTGGCATGAGGCTCTAACATAATATAAGAGGTTATGAGTTTGAATCTAAATGGGCTCTTAATATACATGTGTATATTTATAAATAAAAAAAAAACTAATTTCGAAAGTATTAATTTAATATTATTCAAAATAAATAATTTTTTACATATTTGATTTATTTAAAGTTATTAAATTATATAAATGAAAATAATTAAAATTATCAAATTATGTATCTAAAATTGTTAAAATTAAATTGTTAGTTTTAAATTATTAAATTACTTTAGATATATTTATTATTTTAACACTATGAAGTATGTAATTTAAAATTATAAAAATGATATATTTCAAGGGATGGATTTAATTTTTATTTTTCACTTATTTTTATTTTAATTAATAAATAAGTTTAATTAAATTTGATTAATGAATTTAGATATGTTCATGATTTTAATTTTTATTTATAAAAAAATATATTTAAATCTATTGTGAGTAATTTAACAATGTTAAAATTATGTATTTTTTTATTTTTCACTTATTTTTATTTTAATTAATAAATAAGTTTAGTTAAATCCGATTAAGTAATTTAGATATGTTGATGATTTTAATTTTTATTTTTTAATTCAACTTGAATTTAAAGATTATGCAACATTTCAATAATTTTATTAATAACAAAATATATTTAAATCTATTATGAGCAATTAACCATGTTAAAATTATGCATGCCATAAAATTAAAATATTCCAAATAGATCTAAGGGTATTTTTATCTCAAAAATAATTAAAAAAGTTATCGGAGAATATTTTTTACTTTTCACATAAATGATGTCAATAAATTTATTAATGGAAGCTAACAGTTCTTTTAAAATTTTAGATGAAATAAAATTAGATAGTCGTTATAATTTCTTTGGGTTTATTTGTAAATGAGTCAAACCTTAGGGATTTCTATGTAATTAATTCAAATAAGAATATTAAAAATATTAATGTTTAACAAAATTTGCAACATTTTCCGTCTATTTTAACTATGGAGGACTAAAAGTGTTAAAAAATTAAGAAATTTGGACTAAATGTGTTGTGGTATAAAAATTTGGTACCAAAAAGTGTACACATAGTTAAACCATAGGACTAAAAGTGTAATTTTTCCTTTTTACTAATACTTGTGGGTTGGGCTTTTGTTCAAGAAATGGACTTCACAATAATGTAAAGAATTTGTTAATTAGGCTTAACTAATTTGTTAGTTAATTATTGTTGAATTGAGTTTTATTTTAAAGAATGAGCTTGAAGAAATTTGAAGTGAATAATCCATTAGTTGGGCTAATTTCTTTAAAATATTGGCCTTTATAACTTTTTTGTGAATTATTCAATGAATTGGGAGTTTTCATTTATGAAATAGATTTGACCAAATTTATAGTAAATTAAGTGGTGAATTAGGCTTCATTTTAAAAGTTGGTCTTGAACAAATTTGAAGTGAGGTAAACAATGAATTAGGTTTTCTTCAAGGAACTGAGCTTATTTGTTATTAATTGGGCTTCACATTAGTTCAAATAATTGATTATTTGAGTTGATTAGCTTCTTTTTTTTTCTTTTTTTTTATTTGCCAATTGGGCTTAACTAATATTTTAGTGAATTCGCAAATTGGGCTATATGCTAATTTGAAGAATTCATTAATTGGGCTTTGCCAACTTCCTTTTCATTAGTCGAGCTTTAATAATTCTCCTAATAAATTAGTGAATTGGATTTCAAAATAAATTGGATATAACATTAACTTAAAAAATTGATTAATTGTGCTCTTACAACTTTTCTTCTATCAATATGAGTTCACCCATTTTTTAGTAAATTAATGTCATTTGGTAAAGAATTGGGTTTGACATCAAATTGCAGAGTTGATTAATTGAACTTTAGCAACTCCTTTTTTTATTAATTGGGCTTCACTAATTTTATAATAAATTGGTGTCATTATAGAGGTGGCAATTTGGGTGGGTTGTGCAGGTTCGAGTTCGGTTGACGTAAGGCTATAACATTAATTTTCTGAACTTTAACCCAATCCAGCCTGACGACTACCTAAAAATGCTCAACACTAACCCAACATGAATTCAGTGTTTGAGAAATTGGACCGGTGAGCAAACCGGTGGCCTTATTGGTTACTAATTCAATCGATGTGACATTGTAATTATATTTAATGTTGTATAAATATATTAAAAATATAAATATATAAAGGAAAAAAAATAAAAAATTGCAAAGTATCATGAAACTTTCTCCAAACTCTACTTCATAGTTATATTCATACATCAATTTAAAATGTCAAATCATAAAACAAGATTTGCTGGAAAAAATCCTTATACAATCCATTACAACTTCCCAAACAATAAATACCAACTCAAATAATATAAAAGTTTAAAATGTAAATAAAAACCAATATTATTTTTAATTTTTAATTTTTAGTTTCAAAAAAGAAAAAGAAAAAGAAAAAATCAGTTTAAAGTAAAATCGGTTCAGACCAATTGGCACAGATTTTTTAAACTGGTTTTATATATCAAACCTAACCAGAACCATGATCAGTTCCCAATCGAGCCAGTAGAACTGGCCGGTCTGGTCCAATTTCTCAATCAGTGCCTAAATCATATCAGGTCATGTTCAAGTCGACCTGATTTTTATTTGGTCAACTCACCAACTCAAATCCACCCAATCCAGCTTGCCAATCTGATTTAAAATAATTATTTCAAACATTTGTTTTAATTTCAAACCCTACTGTGAAATAAATAAATATATATATATATACACACACCCACATAGAATAACTTCTTTATATTTTATAAAACCACGCACACCGCCTCTCCCTCCATATATTGCTTGCCCATTTAATATAATTTTAATATAAAAAGATCAATTTACCCTTAATCATTTCACATTTTTACAATTCAATTTAGATAACTTTTTATTATCATATTTATTATTTTTTTTTATTATTTCATATATTTCTCATTTTATACATATATATAAATTTATCATTATTTCTCATTCTCATAATTTCATATATTCTCATTTTATACATATTTATATATATTTATCTATAAAATTTTAAATAATTTTTATTTTTATCTTTTTTTTCCTAATTATTCATACATGTATACTTATTTTTTCTATTTATACTTATTCACATATATAACATACATATATATATATATATAAGTTTATCAATAAAATTTAAATTACTTTTATTTTATCTATTTTTTTCTATTTATTCATTCCGAATTAAATAATATTTAATATTTATAAAAATGTATTCATACTTATATACATATAAAGTATATATACATATATATATAAATTTCAATAAAATTTAAAGAAGATTCATCATATATGTAACGCCCCTATATTCGCATAATATTTTATTTAATATTATTTTATGAAGGTTTAATTAACTTGTAAGATTTCAAAAACTTTTGTGGGTCAAATTACAATTTTTTAAAAAATAAAATATGTGTAATTTCACTATTTATCTAATAATAAAGAGTTAAAGTCAAATATTATCACATGAGAGGACCAATTGTGAAGACTTGTATTAGTAGGTGGTTAAATTGAGATTTTTCAAATGTTTTGAATTCAATTACATAACTTGAAATTTTTAAGGGCTAAATTGAAAATTTTAATTATTGGATTTAAAAAAAAAGTGGGGGAGTGGAAAGAGCAAGCATTTGACTAAGCTTTTATTCCATTTCACCAACCTTCATCATCCTCCTTTTCTCTCCATCACCAGCGACATCACCTCACACACCAACCGGCAACCACAATCCTTCTTCCACCCAATACCTCCAAAGTAACCACCTCATCTTCCTCTCTCCAACCATGCCATCAACCATGGCAAGCGACCACCGAAGGCGCACAGTGGAAGAGGCCGAGTAGGAGACCTTTCATTAGGGTAGCTAGGTTTGTCATTTTTCAGCAACTATTGGCTAATCTAAAAAGTGCATGGTGTAGTACTCGACAAAAGGAGTCGAGTGGTGGTCTTGCATGGCGGTGATCAACGGTGCTAGGGTGGAAACTGGTGGCAGAGATAAGTGGTTTTGAAACTTTCAGGCAATGATTGACCTATTTTTCGATGAATAAACAGGAGATGGAGGGTACCATTGGAAAGTTCTTGGTGAGAGGTATCTAACAGTGGTGTTTTTAAGTTTTTCGATAGCGACGGCTGGCGGCCGATGGTAGCAGCGCGGCGGTGACCCAGAGGCAAAATCTTTGTCTTGTTCTCAAGAGCGCATGCATGCAAGCTGATCGTTGAAATTTTGACTCATTTGAGAGATATCATTATATAGCGATAATACATATATGTGTGATTGCATGTGTATATATATGTGTTCTGATTATTGTTGAACCTTGTATTTATGTATATCTTAGTGGAAATGATCGATCAGGATACCCTGGTATAAAATTAGAACAACTTTGATCGATTAAATAAGCCTAGTGACTTCAAATAATATTATTTCATGTAACTATAGGTTATAAAGTATAATAAGCACAGAAAACCCTAATTTTAAGTAACTATAATTTAATCGACTAAAATTAGGATATTATTAGTAACTGGATTACTATGATTAATATCAAGCACTAATAGAATAATTACTCAAACTTAGATTGTTATGGATATAATTCTAGGTATTAATGATTGCTAGGGTTGATTATGGATATTGATATAAGGCTATTTTTTTTTAATAGGCAATGGAGGTGTTGATCTTGATGACCAGTAGCATTTAACTGTGTTGCTGACGTGATTAAGGTGAGGATCCACCACCTTGGTAATTCTTTAAGTAAAGCAATATTATTGAAATTGAGCCCTGTGAGGTTCTATTGCCTTGACTCTCATTATTGTTTATTGTTGCTATTTGAACCCTGTGAGGTTCCATTGTCTTGACTCTCGTTATTATTTATTATTGCTATCTGAACCCTGTGAGGTTCCATTGCTTTGACACTCATTATTATTTATTGTTGCTATTTGAACCCTATGAGGTTCTACTGCTTTGACTCTCGTTACTGTTTATTATTGCTATCCGAACCCTGTGAGGTTCCATTATCTTGACTCTCATTAATGTTATTGTTGCTATCTGAACCATGTGAGGTTCCATTATCTTGATTCTCGTTGTTGCTTATCATTGCTATCTGAACCCTGTAAAGTTCTCTTACCTTGATTATTGTTCATTGAACACTACCAATCATTGAACTTATAAATCATACTATTGTCATGCCATGTACTGAAATCATTTGGAATCTATGATTCATCCTGTTCTGGTACCATGAACAATTCTATGTCTCATAAGTTACTATATTGATTAGATTGCATCATGAATTCTTGTTATCCATGTTGACTTTCTTGATTGATGTGACTGTTACCGTACATGTTAACTTAATTGAAATCATTTAGTAAACTTATTATTCTGCCATGTTGGCATATTGATTAATTGATTGATTGAACTGAAAAGCATGTGTATCGGTGAAAAGTTAGCCGAGCACCTTGTCAAGCTGTTATGCTTGAACTATTGTTATTGCCAAGTTGTCATGCTTGAGCTATCAAATTACCTGTTAATGTATTGAAATGATATGTTATTGTATTGTTATGGAGGAATAAGGATGTTATAATATGCATGTTATATTTGATTTATTGACTTGCATATGTGACTGGGATAGCCTTCCTTGAAATTATATCATGTTCTTGGAGCAATGAGGCTGGAGTGATATTCAACCTAGATCGGACTGATGCTCTGGGCCAATGTGCCACACTATACCTCCCGACTGTAATCAGTTGAGATGTCCCTAAACCTCCTGAGTAGGATCAGTTGAGATGAACAAGCTGTTGAGCTAACAGTCTCAGTCTCCAATCTAGCATTTATTAGTATTTCGATTGCCTTCAATGCTTTCTTTGACATGGACTTATCATTTTTGTGCTACATTGTTATTAGTTATATGATAAAATGAAATCTTGATGTTCAACTGATCATATATTTCCTTTTGTTCTCCTCGCTAAGTCTTTAAGACTCACTATCATGTATTATTTGTCTCTAATTAGGTAGGTATTAGATAGTGGAATCTGAGGGCTGACAAACATAATAGAAGATGATTGAGAAGAAGTTGGTTAAGTATCTATTTATATGGCTGCACCATTGGTTACGTTGTTAAAAATATTGTGATGTGTCATGATGACTAATATATTCGTGGTTTATATGTATGACTTATGGTACTAAAAATGACATTTTGGCTTGAATATCGTTGAACTTCTTATTATGATGCTCTGCACTCTGATATAGCTTCCGCATTTTGGGTTAAAATTTGTTGTGAGATTATGATATTGTTAATATTATTATTATTGAGTATAATACTTGTATGGGTTTTATGGTTGTGACGATGCATATTTAGTGATTGAATGTATTAGTACCTCAACTTTGGTGTTATCCCGAGAAGGGGCGCTACAATATATTTCTCATTTTATACATATATAAGTTTATCATTATTTCTCTTTTCTCATTATTTCATATATTCTTATTTTATACATATGTATAAATTTATTTAATGAATTTGGATAGCAATGTAATTTTGTTTTCTTCCAACTTTGTACTCCCTCCAAAATTTGGCCCATAAAAAATGTTACCAATTATTTTTATTATTAGTTTGACACAATAATTTAACTTGATCTCTTCCAAAAATTAGATTCCCTCTAATAATAATGAATTCTCTTCATTTTTTGGATTCCTCTAAATTTTAGCTCCTCCATTTTTTTTAGTATAAATAATTTATAGCAAACTTAACTTCTTTTATCTTAGATTACATGATGAATTGACACATAATTTTTTAAATTATTAAATAACTTTCTATTATAGTTAAATAACATATAATTTGGATTTATAAATTTTGGTGTTGTAAGAATTTAATTTTTTATTATAATTTATTACAATATTCTTTTAGAAAAATTCTAAAAACTCCTTAAAATAAATAGTTAAAAGTTATATACTTGAATAGCAAAAGAAAAGAAAGAAATCTAGTTTACCATAATACTTAATGAAAAGAAAATGATCCCTTAAGTTAGGCCTGTTAATGTTACATTTCGTTTTTTAATCGTTGTATTGATCAGTTAAAGATTTTTATAACTTACAGATATCTATATGTTAATTGTGTGCATGTTTTACTATATAAATTGCTAAAATGAAGATAACTTTTGTGGTTTAATATAGTGTAAAAAAAAAGTATTAACTTAAAATATATTATTAAATGTAATGATTGTTAACTTTTATGGACTTGAACGAGTTGTTCTTAAGAATTAGTTCGTCCATATATTATATTTCCTTCAAAAAATAAGTTTCCTTCCAAAAATGAATTTTCCTATTATTTTTTTATTCCCTCCAAATTTTTGCTCCTCCCTCTATATTGTGTATAAATAGTATATTCAAAAATTATTTGTTTTACCTTATATTATAAGATGAATTATGATGTTTTATTATAGGGGTTAAAAATTTAATTCTATTCTTTGTTATTATTTATTAGGATATTATTTTTTAACAAAAAAATTTTGGAAAAATTGTTTATAAGTTCTAAAAACTTTAGTCTTTTTGTGTAATTAATTTTATTTTCAAAATTAAAATATTCTGTACTAATAATATATTAATGTGGACAATTTGAACATGCATTTATTGAAAAATTTCTATACTTAATTAACGCAAATTGTTTTGAAATTGATCAACTTGTATAACTTTAATATAGCTGGAAATTTAGAAATTATTTTGAAATACTCATGACATTGTAATATAAACTTAGTAAAATAGTTATAAGTTTAATAAATTATTTTTTTATCCCCATATATTTAATTAAATATTTGAAGAACTGTTTATGTCCTTGACAAATTTGTAGACGTTGGTTGAAAATTTATATTAAATTCAAAAATATCCTTCAAAAGCTATTTTGATTATTTTTTTAGACAAAAATACCCTTGGACTTGTTTGTAACTTTAACATGGGGGTTTAACTTTAATATTATTTAAATTACTCAGAATAAATTTAAATAATTTTATTAATAATTTCTTTAAATATTAAATAATTTTTTAATTGAAGTTGGATTAAAAAATAAAACTTTAAAATCATCAACATATCTAAAGTAATTTAATCAAATTTAATGAAACATATTTATTAATTATAAAATAAAAATAAAAATCAAATCCATCTCTTATCTAAATATGATTTTATTTTTAAGTTACATCTCTATAATATTAAAAGATAATCACATCTAAAATAATTTAATTAGATTAAGTTGAATATATTTATTAAATATAAAAAAATTATTAACTAAAATAAATAATTTAAAAATAAAAATAAGATCTAAAAATATCATACTAACTATAGTAATTTTAAAATGTCAATTTTACCCTACCATCCCAATAAAAAAGTTATTGATATGATGTCTTGTTTCCTCCTAAAATAAAAATAAATAAATATTTTTTTCCCAATTTATTTTCTACCTACCACCCAAAATATAAACAAACAACCATTACATTCCCCAACATCACTTCCAAAAAATCATTTGGCTAAAATATTTAGACAAAATGCTCCAATTTATAAACAAACAAGCCCTAATTTAAACTAAATTCATTAAATTTATTAATTAATAAAAAATAAATAAATCAAAACGTGTGAGATCTAGAATTTGAACCCTATGAGACCTTGATGTGTGTATATATAAATAAAAAAAATTAAACTTATTTATTAATCAAAATAAATAACTTAAATAAAAATAAATTAACAACAAATAAATAAGCAAAAATGTATATACATATACATTTGCTTCGTCTCCCCCCTCCCTCCACCCACCCACCCCTACCTCTTCCAACCAACCCACTCCCACCACCCACCACCCCCAACCCGCAAGCTAGACCATGGTAGGTTGCAGCCAGCGGCTAGATTTGGCTACTGGTTGCTGGCTGCAACCATTTTTCCATGGCCAGCCATGGCTGACGGTGAGGGGTTGAGAGAGAAGGGGTGGGTGTTGTGTTTATATATATATTTATATGATATTTATATTGATACATAAAAATTTTAAGTTTTTATGAGGATTTTGTTATATATTTTTAAATATTTTTATTTTTTATTATTTAAATTTTTAATGAAGGTTGATTGGGAATTTTAAATTTTGTGGAATTTTTATAAATAAATCAAAATTTTGGGACTGTTGGGTAATTAATTTTTTTTAATTTAACAGTTTTGCCTGAGCACTAACGAAAGTTGAGGTGTTGTCCCAAATGCGTTAAAAAATTTAGAGTTTTGATCTTTTAAGTGTCAACTTAAGTACCTAAAGTGCAAACTCCCCATCGAATGGGACCAAAAATGTAATTTTTCCAATACAACCAAACACTACATTAGCAAAAAAAAAAAAAAAAAAGTAAGGGCTCTATTGAAATAATAATAATTTTATTGGGCAAGTTGCAATTTACCCTCGTGTGATTTGCAAAATAAGCATCAAACTCTCATATGAGAAAAAAAAAAATACTAAATAACTTACTTATGTTTTATAAAACCATGCATGTTGCCTCCCCCTCCACATTTGTTGCCCATTTAGCATAATTTTAATTTTAAAAGATCAATTTACCCTTAATCATTCCACATATATACAATTTAATTTAAATAACTTTTTATTATCATATTTTCTTTTTTTCATACTTTTCTTTTCTTTTTATTCTCATTTCTCTCTTCTTCCATTATTTCATATATTTCTCATTTTATACATATATATAAATTTATCATTGTTTCTCATTTCTCATTATTCATATATTCTCATTTTACACACACACACACACACACACATTTATCTATAAAATTTTAAATAATTTTTATTTTTATCATTTTTCTTTCTAATTATTCATACATGTATACTTAGTTTTTCTATTTATACTTATTCACATATATATAAATTTATCAATAAAATTTGAATTGCTTTTATTTTTATCTAATTTTCTATTTATTCATTCCGAATTAAATAATATTTAATATTTAATATTTAAAAATATATATAATATAATTTGTCATTCATACTTATATACATATATAGTATATATATACACTACAAGAAAATAGGTTAATCGTGGCGTATATTTTGCGATGGTTTGTCTCAACCGCAACAAAATATTAATTTGATGATGGTTAAGCAGCACCCCCATTGAATTAGCCATTTAGCGACGGTTTTTAAAAACCATCATGGAATTTGTACTAAATAGTAGTGGTTACTGTAACTTTCCCTTAATGAATAACTTCACTTTGATTTTTCTAAAACGCTGCAGTTAATAATTTTATCTCTTTTGCTTATTAGATTGCCCTTTGTTTTTTACTTTAAAGGGTTTTGTCCACAATTTTTTAATATATATATATATATGTAATTTTTTATAAATATTTTTTTTATAAATTTCTAAAATAAAGTGTTTTATATTATAAGTTCTTCTACAAAATGTGAAGAGGTATTCACTTATTTTAAAATTTGAATATACTCCTGTAATAATTTAGACTAAATGAATTTTAAGTTTCTATTTTATTCATATATTGCAATGCTTACTTTAAATGACAAAATCTGATATTTTTATAAGTTTAAAAAATTCTTATAATATCTTTTCATTAAAAACTTAGCCAAACACCCACTTAGTCTATATTTCTACTTGTCTGTTGATATTATATATTTTGATTAATGAAACAAATTATTATAGTATATTCTTTAACCAAAACTCACAATACAAAAATATTACTTCTTTACCTAACAGTTTATATATATGTAATAAATTATCTTTGCTTCATGTAGCTATGTTTTATGATTATCCCATGCTTTCTATTTATTTCTTTTAGTTCACTATTTTATAATCTTATTTTATTTATTCAAATGATAATTATTATTTTATTTTTAAAAATAAAATAATGTTTATTTGATAACATGTGAAATTGCTTGAGAGCTCTATATGGAAGAGATGAATAAGTAATTAAGCAAATGCTAATGTTAACATTTGGAGGATGTAGCCAAGATGGTTAGATGCTTGCTTGCGGGTGGACATTGATGCAGGATTGAGCCCTATTGCCAACAGTTTGGGAGGATTTTGCTTGTGGGTGGACTAGCGCCTTAGGATCGAGCCCTATTGCCAATAGTTTGGGAGGATTTTGCTTGCGGGTGGGCCGGTGGGCGCCAGGATGCCCTATTGCTCACTTGCAGGTGGGTTGATGGGCATTGGGCCCTGCCAACCTGCAAGGTGGACCTACGGACACTAGCGCGGGATCGAGCCTCAAGTTGAATAGCCCAACATGCAAAGGCTAAATGTGAAACGGCCCTTCCATATGCATGGCGGCCCCTATGTAGTAGCCCAAACTGAAGCCCACACACACACACATATTTCATAATGAAACTATTGGTTATTCATTCCATTAGTAACAAAATGTTTATTTTTGAATTAAAATATTATTTAACTATTTGTATCAAAATATTTTGTTACATAAACAATTAGTAACTATACTTAATTAAATAAATAATATCATTATATCATATATTGACAACGAAAAAAAAAATGCAACAAAATTGCCAATGTTTTAGTAACTAAATATTTCAGTATGCTATAAAAATCTATTGTAACTAATACACTCTTTTGTTATTAATATCATATTTTTGGTAATGATACATTTCATCGCTATAAGTCCATTCATATCGAACCATAAATTTTGTTACAAAGACTTTTTGTGATGGGCTTTAGGGTACTAAACTTAAGTAACAAAAAATTAATTACCAATATTTTGGCTAACAAATTTCAGCATTAGGGTAACAAAATTATTCATTACTAAAAGTGTAATTTGTTGTAGTGATTGTATGACTCAATAGTGACAAGAACTAATGGTTTAAGTTGTTATATATTATTGATAATTAATGACATGCAATACCAAAAGTTTCTTCCATTTATTATTATTATTATTATTATTATTATTATTATTATTATTATTATTATTATTATTATTATTATTATTATTATTATTATTATTATTATTATTATTATTATTATTATTATTATTATTATTATTATTATTATTATTATTATTATTATCATTATTATTATTATCATCATCATCATCATTATTATTATTATTATTATTATTATTATTATAAGTTGTTTAAATTATGGTAATTAGACTCCTGAGAAGTTAGGATTTCAAATAGAGGTTAATCTAATTGTAATAAGATTAAAATCCTAGACTATCTTCTCATGATAAAGTGTGACTAGATATGAGTTATTATTAGTTGGGATTGATACTGATTCAAACTGGACAATTAAGAATTAGGGTTATCTTCTTATCTCAATAAGATATAAATTCTAGTTTATCCAGAATACTTAGCCTAATAGAATAAATACTAGTGCAATAGGAAATAGGAAAACCATACATAGAGTTGAGAAAATACTAGTTCATTTTGTTTGAAAATCCATAGGAAATTTAATTCTTAGGTATTAACAATTTTTCTTGCTTTCGTAAAATTGGTGGACACATAAGTGATAGATCAGAACAAAGAGAAGTTTTGAGTTTTAATATTTAGGAGTAAGTAAATCTTTGTTCCTTTTTCTATTGAAATTATTCTTTTGCACTGAAAATATGTGATTATTTTTTTTAATCTATGTTTTAATTGTAAAATTTTCCATATACTAATAGTTAAATGTTCTAAAGATTTTTTTTTGCATGCATAAAATTTCTTTTTAGGATTTGAGCATGTACAAACAAATTATTTAATCTTGCATAAAACGTAGCGTTCTCTTTAAATAAAAAAAAAATCTATGTTCTAAATAATCAAGAAAATGTCGGTAAGAATAAGTTTCATAACTGTGCTACAAGATTACAATAGCAAAAGATTTATGAAGCCACTTAACGACATTGTAGTTAAGATTTCTAAAGCCCATTAACGGCATTATAGTTAAGAATTCTGAAGCCACTTAACGGTGTTATATTTAAAATCTTGACCCAGATAACTGATTAGAATCCCGAGAAGTTCATGAGCATTATTAATTAATAATTATTTTTGATAAATCTATGATCTCTGTTCTGAATTATATTGAAAAGACATGTGATTGACTCTGAGAACATGATTCTGGGATATTTTTATATTAATTGTTATATTTCTGTAAAGTGAATATTTTTGTTTTCAATGATTTTTCATGATATTTGTGCTCACTCAAATTTGGTGGAAAGAGAAATGAGATTTATTTACTGGGCAAAGTGTCACCCATAAGTAATTAATCCATCTTTTTGCAGAAAACATAGTTTAGGACGAGGAAGATGACCAGTTTTGGGGTTGGTAATAAGAGATTGGCATTGTAGAATAGATTATTTGATGTTTAAGATTCCTAGTTAGTTATTTAAGAAAGTTTCTTTGAGATTTTGGTTACTCAAGTTTTATTATTAAGACAAGCCTTTTGAGTTCTCTTTCATTATGCTAATTTAATTTGGAAATTTGTTTAATAAATTTTTTGGGAATTCAACAAGCTCTATTGAATCTTCGGCTTAGTGTCTTTGAGTCTTTGAACTTAGGGTTCTGTCGTGTTATGTTTCAAATTTGGGGTGTGACATAAATGGTATCAAAGCAATAGGTTATGATCCTAGATATGAAATAGGTATATAATACTTTAGGTAAATCAAAATATAGTGTTTAAATCAATGATTAAGAAAAGAAAATTATTTTGGACTGTTAAACAGCTTTTAGTATTAAACATTTTTTTGGAATATGATTGATAGTTATTTCTAAGGTTTGTTCAAGCTAAAGCATTTAGATTTGTGTAGAGAATTTCCCAAAGGTTCTTTTGACTTTCAATTGACTCTGAGAATCGTCGTACTTCTTTTCCAAAACTTTAAAAGGTCACAAACTACCAAAAAAATTATTATATTAAATCGTAATTAGGAATTTCTCTCAAGAATAGGCAAACTGTGGGAAAGTAAGAGGCTACCTTAAATCTTGGTGTCCAATGATTTCAACACTGTTTTAGGCAAGGTTTTCAAATTCGGACCGAACTGACTGGTTCGACAGGTCCAATCGGTGATCGGAGGCCAGTCTGGTCCAGTTGAGCTATAAAATCGGGAGTGGTCAAAATCGATTGAAAATTGATCAAAAATCGATTGAAAACCGATCAAAACCAAACCGGTTCAGTCTTTTTTTTTTGAAATTTTTAATTTTTAAAAAAAGAAAAGTGAAAATTATGTTGAAGATGATGATTAAAAATTTTGGACATGTAATTTTTTGAAACATGAATTTATTTTTTTTGAAATTTAATGAAGTGGTAGTTATATAAGAATGTTTATATTTAATTTATTATTTTATTTTATTTAATCTCTCTGAAATTATATAAAATATATAGCATAGAAGAATTTATTTTTACTTGAGTTGAAGTATGAAACGAATGATTATTTAAGTTAATGTGAAATATTATTTTTTATTTATTTATAGTTGACTAATTTTAAAATATTATTATTTTCTAAAAAAACGTACTTCAAAATAAGTAAGTTAAATTTTTTCAAATAATATTCTTTATATATCAATTGAAAGTTTTATTTTTTAGTAATATTAAAATATTATATATATATAATTAAATATAATTATTGCATCATTATGACATCATAACGGTTCAACCACTGGTTGAACCGGTTAAACCAATAACTAGTAATGTTACTGGTTCATAGTCCGGTCCGATTTTGAAAATATTGATTTTAGGGGATTAGCCAAGATGATTTTAATTCAATACAGGCAAAATGCCCAAAATTCAAAAACCAATTGCGTCTTTCTTCCAAGTTGTGTACAACTGCCTCCCCAAATCTTACTTCTCTTGTTAATAATACAAGAACATGGGAACCAAATTCCATTATGAAGCTTTAAGAAAATCATATGTACCTACTTTCGATGGGAATTATGACCCTAAGACATTACAAAGATGGCTTAAAGAGATAGAAGACAATTTTGAATTGATGGAAGTTCCTTTAAAAGTTAGACCAACAGTAGTAGTACCTTTCCTTGTAGGAGAAGCGGTAAAATGGTGGGAAGGTGTATTGCCCACTATACTAACTAGAGGACCTATTACATGGGCACATTTTTGGGAGGCCTACCTTAAGTACTTTTTTCCCAAAGCCATTCGGCTTTAGAAGATGACAAAATTTGATAATTTGGTGCAATTGCCAGATATGTCTATGGTGGAGTGTTCAACCAAATTTCATTCGCTTAGGAAGTATTTGCCTATTATTATGGCTGATCCACAATTGAATATCCATAAATTTACAAGAGGTTTGAAAAGTAAAATTTTGTCAGCTTTAGCCGTGTTTGAAGCTAGGAGCTTCAATGAACTGTTAGGGGTTGCCATACAAGCCGAAGCTGACATTAAGAAAATGGATGAAGAGAACAAATTGAAAAGGCCTAGAAACGAATTGAAACTTGGTTGGGGACCTTTAATGCAAGTACTAATGAATTGAATTCAAGCTAATAGGAAAATACCTACACCAAATCAACGACAACCCCTATTTGAAGAATGCAACTTCTATCATAAGAGGCAAGATGGAGAATGTAGATGGAAGGATGAGATATGTTTTTAATACAGCAAGATAGGGTGTTGAATTTCTGAATGCCCATTGCCTAACCCCAGAGACACTAGAAACCCAAATTAAAACCCAAATCTCAAAGGAAATGCAAAGATGTTTGCTATGGCACAGGAGGAAGCAAGTAATGTTGAAGATATGGTGATAGATATGATCGAAGTCAATAAAGTGCCTGCTTATGCATTATTAGATTGTGGAGCTACACATTCCTTTATGGCGAAGATATTTCCCAAGTTCTTGATTGATAAACCTATGATACTTACTGAACCTTATAAAGTAACTACTCTAGGAGATAAAATTTCAATGGTAAACCTATTGCACAAAGATTGTACCATAGAAATTGATAATATAGAACTTAAGGCTAACTTGATAGATATTAACATGAAAGAGTTTGATGTAATTTTGGGAATGGGTTGGTTGGCTAGTAATTTTTCCCATGCGGACTCTAGAGGTAAAATCATAAATTTTTGCCCACTTGGAAAGGAAAGTCACTCTTACCAAAGAGGCACAAAGAATCAAAAAAAAAAAGAAACAAGTCTCTTACTCTCTGCTACTCAAGCTCAGAGAGCAATTAGAAAAGGGTGTAAAGTGTACCTAGCATTCATTATGGACTAAAGGGAGAAAGATGTTGATATCTAAAGTATCCACATAGTAAAAGAATTTCAGGACGTACTTCCTGTGAAATTACCTAGACCAGCCCCGGATAGGGAAATTAAGTTTGAAATTAACCTAATACTAGGATCAGTACCCATCTTAAAGGCACCATATCGGATGGCTCAGCAGGGTTAAGAGAATTAACAGTTCAACTATAAGAATTTATTGATAAGAAGCAAATTTAGCCTAGTGTATCACCATGAGGGGGGCTCTGGTGTTATTTGTGAAGAAAAAAATATGGAAGTTTGAGGTTATGCATCGATTATAGAGAGCTAAAAAAGATTATTATCTAGAATAAATACCTTCTTCCAAGAACTGATGATCTATTCGACCAATTGTGAGGAGCTAAGGTGTTTTCCAAAATAGATTTGAGATCAAGGTACAATCAACTCCAAATAAAGACATAAGATATACCTAAAACTGCCTTTAGGACCACATATGGGCATTGTGAGTTCTTAGTCATGCCATTTGGTTTAACTAATGCTCCAGCTGCTTTGATAGATCTGATGAATAGGATATTCAAGCCGCATTTATACAAGTTTGTAGTCATTTTCATTAACTATATATTGGTTTATTCCCTAAGCAAACAGGAGCACAAGGAACACCTTAGAACAATACTACAAAACTTAAAAAAAAAAGAGCTTTATGTGAAATTTAGTAAGTGTGAATTTTGGCTTAAAATTGTTTCCTTCTTAGGATACATAATATTCACAGAAGGCATATCAGTAGACCCTAAGAAGGTTGAAGCTATAATGGATTGGCTCAAACTAACCAATGTCATTGAAGTGAGAAGTTTCTTAGGATTAGCAAGTTACTATAAGAAGTTTGTTGAAGGGTTTTTCAAGGATAGCCATACCTCTCACTAAGTTAACTTAGAAGAGATCAAAATTTGAATAGGGCACTGCTTGTGATGAGAGCTTCAATGAATTGAAACAACAGCTATCATCAATACCTGTATTAACTGTATCAAGTGAAACATGCAATTTCACTATATACAGCGATGTATTGAAGAATGGGTTAGGATGTGTTTTGATGCAAAATGAAAAAGTAGTTGCCTTTGCATCAAGTTAATTGAAGCTATATGAGAAGAACTATGCCACACATGATTTAGAGTTAATAGCTGTTGTTTTTGCTGTGAAGATGTGGAGGTACTATCTTTATGGAGAAAAAGTCTCAAATACCTCTTCACACAAAAAAGATCTAAATATGAGGCAAAGAAAATGGTTGGAATTACAGAAAGATAATAACTTGGGCGTTAATTACCACCCTGGCAAAGCAAATCACATGACAGATGCATAAGTAGAAAAACCAGTGGGATGTTAGCTTTTACATTAGGAAGACAAATAAAATCTTTAGATTTGGAAATAGTAGAGTCTACGAATAGCATTCTAGCTACTCTAAGTATTCAACCATGTATCCTTGAGAAAATTGAGATGGCTTAGGGCCATGATCTCAAACTTGTAGAAATTAAAGAGAAAGTTAGGGTAGGGCTGTTACCCGATTTTCAAATTAGCAACAATAGAGAACTCTACATGAGAAAAAGATTGTGTGTCTCTAATGAAAAAGAGATTAAGAGGGCAATATTATCTGAGGCCCACAATTCAAAACTTTCTATTGACCCAGGGAACATAAAAATGTATCAAAACTTAAAGGAATATTTGGTGGGGTTGCATGAAAAATGATATAGTAGACCACGTGGCTAAATGCTTAATACGTCAAAAGGTCAAAGCTAAACACCAATGACCTGGAGGACTACTACAACTATTGAAGATTCTAGAATGGAAATAGGAGTATATCACAATGGACTTTGTAGTAGGGCTATCACAAACTTGACAAAGACATGATGCTATTTAGGTGATCGCAGACTGATTAACCAAATCAACATACTTTTGCGTACTTCATCTACCATAGACAAACTAGCAACTGTATATATCAACAACATAGTAAAATTGCATGGAATTCATGTAAGTATTATGTCAAATCGAGATGCCTGGTTTACCTCACAATTCTAGAAGAGTTTTCAACAGGTTATGGGAACAAAAGTGAAACTAAGTACGGCGTACCATCCTCAGACCGATGGCTAATCTGAAAGGATAATCCAAACATTATAGGACATGCATAGTGCATGTGTTTTGGAATTTAAAGAGGCTTAGGTAGATTACTTGACTCTCATAGAATTCTCTTACAATAATAGCTACCACAATATCATTGGCATGGCCTTGTATAAAGTTTTATATGGAAGGAAGTGTAGATCACCTATATGTTGGGATGAGATAGGTGAAAAGAAAATCACAGGACTTGAACTAGTCTAATTAACTATGGAGAAAGTTGTAATGATTCGTGACAAACTTAAAGCAGCTCAAGACCGATAAAAGAATGGGCAGATACTAAGATAAGGCACTTAGAATTCCAACAAAGGGATAAAGTGTATCTCAAGATCTCTCTGACACGTGGAGTCATGTGTCTTGGCAAGAGTGGAAAGCTAAATCCTCAATATGTTATGCCATTTGAAGCACTCAACAAAATTAGAGAAGTGGCATACCACCTAGCATTACCCTCGATCATTATCCCGAGTACATAATGTATTCCACATAGCCCAATTGAGGAAGTATTTGATAGATCCAAACCATATGATAGAGCCTGAACCCCAACTCATTAACAAGAATATAAGTTATGAGGAGTTTCCACTTAGAGTAGTGGATCATAAAGAACAAGTTCTACGGCATAGGACAATTTCTTATGTCAAGGTACAATGATCGAATCACACTGAATGAGAAGCAACATGGGAATTGGAGGAAGACATGCACACTCACTATCCATACTTATTTGAAGTTCAAGTTACAAAAGTTTCAAGGACAAAACTTCTAATAAGAGGGGACAATGTAATATCAAAAGCTTTTTCCATTAATAAATAAATTAATAACAACAACAACAACAACAACAACAACAACAACAACAATAATAATAATAATAATAATAATAATAATAATAATAATAATAATTATTATTATTATTATTATTATTATTATTATTATTATTATTATTATTATTATTATTAGTCTAAGCTATTTAAATTATGGTAATTAGACTCCTGAGAAGTTAGGATTTCAAATAGAGGTTAATCTAATTCTGATAAGACTAGACTATCTTCTCATGATAAAGTATTACTAGATATGAGTTACTATTAGTTGGGATTGATACTGATTCAAACTGGATAATTGAGAATTAGGGTTATCTTTTTATCTCATTAAGATACGAATTCTAGCTTATCAAGAATACCTAGCCTAGTAGAATAAATACTAGTGCATTAGGAAATAGCAAAACCATACGCAGAGGTGAGAAAATACTAGTTCATTTTGTTTGAAAATTTGTAGGAAATTTAATTCTTAGGTATTAATATTTTTCTTGCTTTCATAGGATTGGTGGAGGACGCGTAAGTAATAGATCAAACCTAAGAGAAATCTTGAGTTTTAGTATTCTAGAGTAAGTAAATCTTTGTTCCTTTTTCTATTGAAATTATTCTTTTGCCTGAATGATTTCTACATTGAAAATATGTGATTATTTTTTTGATCCATGGTTTAATTGTAAAATTTTCCATATACTAGTAGTTAAATGTTCTAAAGATTATTTTTTGCATGCATAAAATTTGTATTTCGGGTTTGAGCATGTAAAAACAAATTATTTTGAATCTTGCACAAAACGTAGTGTTCTCTTTAAATGAAAAAAAAATATGCTCTGAATAATCGAGAAACAATTAGTAGGAATGAGTTTAGTAACTGTGCTATGGAGTTACAATAGCAAAAGATTTTTAAACCCACTTAACTGCATTATAGTTAAAATTTTTAAAACCCCTTAATAGCATTTAGCAAAAGATTTCTAAAACCACTTAACTACATTATAATTAAAAATTTTAAAACCCCCTTAACAGTATTGTAGTTAAGATTTCCGCCGTGTTGTAGTTAAAATTTCTGAAACTACTTAACAATATTGTAGTTAGGATCTTAGTCAACATAACCGATTAGAATCCCGAGAAGTTCATGAGCATTATTAATTAATGATTATTTTTCATAAATCTATAATCCCTATTCTAAATTATTCTGAAAAAATATGTGATTGATTCTAAGAACATGATTATGGGATATTTTTATATTAATTGTTATATTTCTATAAAGTGAATATTTTTGTTTTCAATAATTTTTCATAATATTTGTACTTGCTCAAATCCGGTAGAAAGAGAAATGAGATTTATTTATTGGGCGAAGTGTCGCTCATAAGTTATTAATCCATCTTTTTGAAGAAAACTTATTTCAAGACGAGAAAGATGAGCAGTTTTGGGATTGGTAACAAGAGATTAGCATTGTAGAATAGGTTATTAGATGTCTAAAATTTCTAGTTAGTTGTTTAAGAAAATTTCTTTGAGATTTCGGTTACTCAAGTTTGATTATTTAAACAAGTCTTTTGAATTCTCTTTCATTATGATGATTTAATTTGGGAATTTATTTAATAAAATTTGTGGGAATTTAGCAAGCTCTGTTAGATCTGAGGCTTAGTGTCTATGAGTCTTCAGGATTAGGGCACTACCGTGTTATGTCCCAAATTTAGGGTGTGACAACATATGTATAATCCCAATATAATTGTCTCTATAACGTTTAATGGACAAGATTTTTATTTTATCATTAGAAATATAACATTAATTATCAATGGTGATAACTTAAATATAATTTTTGTTACTATTTGCTTATAAAAATTATTACTATAATAGAACCAAAAAAATTATTTACTTACATGACAATTAGTACCAACTTTTCAATTATTATTTATTATTTTGGTACAATTTTTACTTTTCTTGTAGTATATCTAATCATCCAAATCTATTAGCATATTATGATTATTGTGAGGTTTTTCACTAACTTCATTTGGCATTGATAAGTTTTTATTTCGTAATTATTTATTAGCCCTCAAATTTTTTAAAATAAAAAAAGGTCCTGCCATGTCCTAGCCATGTATGATACCATGTTAGATTTTATCTTTTTTTTATTTTAGTTTTTGGACTCTTTATTGCCTTATCGGATGTATATTAGGACTGTGTCAAAGTTGTGTCCATATCCTATTAGAATTTTGGCACCTAATTAAATTAATCCTCTTGTCTCATTGAGAAGATGTTTTAATGTAGCTAAGTGCCAAAATTAATGAAGTATTGAATGAGCAAATTGAGTTAAAACGTGAGCTATGAGTTAAAGTTTATATAAGGCATGAGAGTAGGTGGATAGTGTATAATAATAATCCAAAATTAATAATAATTATTATTTTATATAATTATTATTTTATATAATTATTATTAGGATTATTTTAAAATTTTGAATTTTGGAGAGTGAAATTAATTCTTCCAACAGTTATGTCTAATTCTCTTAAAAAGTTGCAACTCGTGTTTTTTGAAATTTAAAATAAAGGTCGCAACCTTTATTTACTCAGACAAAGTTAGGGATATGTCTTATAGGAATAGGCACATGTCTTATTGGAATAGGTACTTAAGTCCTATAAATATAGATGTTGTCTAGTGTCATTTAATCAAGATAATTCATACAAGTATTCTAGTACTCTAGCATTCTAGCAATTCATACCTACACATACATTCTTCATTAAATACAAAAAGTTCAAGTTAGTTCGATTTGGAGGTACAGCCAATAGAAGTGTTGCCTTTGGTTGTTCAGAGTCGTTATATCTTGATAGGTTGTCCGTCAGCAATCCTCGAGCATTAGTGGGTGGCGAATAAAACCTTAAGGAAGTTGTGCTAGTACAAGCCCCGACTCTCTATTTATTTGGTCCTCAATTGATTGCTTCCGGTTTGAATTCTAGACTAATATTTATTCTTTACTTTTTTTTTTTGGTTGTGTAAATTACTTCTCATATACATAGTTGGTTCTATGTTAATTGGTTAGTATTGAATTATGCTACCGTAATAAATAAAATATACATATGCACTTAATATTCTTACAAACATAAGGTTTTATCTCTCCACTCTATTACATATAATTAAACAGTATAATTAGTGTGTGATTTAAAAATCCCTACACAATATTCTGTTGTAGGCTTATGTGTTTACTTTGGCAAGAATTACCCATTTCTTAAATTTTCACAAAACTACGTGTCAGCGTGAAAATTTGTTAAATTATGTTGTTTGTATGATTTAGTGGCACACAGTGATTGTCTTTAAGTTTACAATAATAAAAAAAGTCTGATATTTTCTGTCTTCTATCAATTCTCAACAAAATTTTCTTGTTGGACTCTTCACTACTTATATATAATTCAATAAAATACGTGCATCTTTTTATGTGCAAACTTGGATTCAAATTTAATGTCTGTTACATTTTAAAAGTTGTAAATTGTTGACTAAGCCTCTGCATAATTTCTTAATTTCCAAGAGCCTTGAGTGTTGTATGTTGTTTATATTTTGTTTAGAGATGACAAGTGTTACACACTTGATAGCAGCACCTCTCTCCTATTAGATTTTTGCTAGTAGTTGTGTCCTTTTCTCCCTAGATACAATCTGCCAATTAAAATTGTTGTATGCTAAGAGTTTGTGTGATATTTGTCCGTCTTGTGAAATTTTGAAAAACTGTAAAATTCGTTCTTTATATTTCTGTTTTGCTCTCTATCATTAGGAAAATCTATTAACCTATTATATAATTGTGGAAGATAAACTTCACTTTGCATCCATTTTTCAAATTAGTAGAATAATTGTTCTCTTATATTGAATTGTAGAAATAAACTATGGCTACAAATAATGATGTGCCAAATGTTTCTAATGAGCCCAACGTGGTGGGTGTTGGTAGTGGAATGCCAAATGCTCCCATTGCACCACCTCCTATTGCCGCTGCTCCTACTCTTGTCACAATTCGACAAGCGGAGAAACAAGAAAAATTCAACAGGAATGATTTCAAGAGATGACAATAAAAAATGTTATTTTATCTCACCACTTTGAACGTTGAGAGGTTCTTACAGAAAGAACATCCTGCATTGAGGGAAAATTTGGACATGTAGATCATAACAGCAGTTAATACATGGAATCATTGAGATTTCTTGCGCAAAACCTATATACTAAATGGGTGGGACACAATGTTTATGGTTCCATTGCCACGGCAAAAGAACTTTGGGAATCACTTGAGAAAAAATACAAAACGGAGGATGCTGGCATGAAAAAATTTGTCATTGGTAAGTTCCTTGAATTTATTATGATATATTCCAAATCTATGATGTCTTAGGTGAACGAGTATCAAATGATACTTCATAGTTGGCTACCGAAGGAATGGCACTTGGAGAGGCATTCCAAGTGGTGGCCCCAATTGAAAAATTATCCCTATGAAAATTACCTCAAGCTCAAGCACAAGGAAATGAACCTTGAGGACTTGATCTTGAGGTTGAGGATAGAGGAAAATAACTGGCTTCCTAAAAAGAGAGGTGGTGGCAGTGATTATGAGAGCAAAGTGAATATGGTGGAGCAAGGGCCATCAGACAAGCGAAAAAGGGACTCCTTCAGCCAACAAAGTGAGAAAAAGAAAAAGAAGTTTGAGGGCAACTGCTATGTGTGTGGCAAACCGAGGCATAAGGCTAAAGATTAATGAAACCATCAATATAGAGGAACTCCTAAGAAAGCAGGGCCTTCAAAGAAGAGAAGATTGTGCATGCAAATATGACAAAGGTGGATAGTCTTTCGGATGATGTCAATGACTTGAACTTATTAGCCGGGGTTTCTAAAGTGAATCTTATAGAAAATCCCCAGTAGTGGTGGGTGGATACTAGGGCCACTCAACATGTGTGCTCAAACAAAAGCATGTTTTCAACCTACGAGAATCCTAAAAAAGAAAACTTGTCTCCTCAACTTCCAAAGTACATAGAGTTGGAATGGTGGTACTCAAAATGACTTCTAGAAAGGAATTGACTCTCAACAACGTACTTCATGTGCCAGACATAAGGAAAAATTTAGTGAGAAGTCCTATGCTAAGTAAAAATGGTTTTAGACTAGTTTTTGATTCCGACAAGTTTGTTCTTAAAAAAAATAGTGTGTATGTCGGAAAAGGTTACTTGTGTGATGGGTTTTTTAAAATGAATGTAATGACCATCACACCTAAGAATGTACCAAAAGATGTTACTAATGGAAATACAGTGGGTTCGGCTTACTTTTTGGAGTCTCTAGATTTATGGTATCATAGACTAAGGCATGTAAATTTTGGTACTTTAAGTAGACTAGCCAAAAGCTGTATTTTACTTAAGTTGGATTTTGATACAAAATCTAAGTGTGAAGTTTGCATAAAGGAAAAAATGACAAAAACTTCTTTTAAGGTAATAGAGAGAAGCACTGAACCATTAAGTTTAATTCACACCGATATATGTGATTTAAAAATGGTGCAGTCAAGAGGTGGGAAAAAATATTTTATAACCTTTATAGATGATTGCAAAAGATATTGTCATGTTTATCTAATTTCTAGCAAAAATGAAGCTATTGAAGTATTTAAACATTACAAGAATGAGGTTGAGAATCAACATGGAAAGAAAACAAAAATACTCATAAGTGATAGAGGTGGTGAATATGTTCACCCATTTGAAAAGTTTTATGCTGAAAATGGAATAATTTATAAACTAATAGCACCTTATGCACCATAATCAAATGGTATTGCTAAGCGCAAAAATTGAACTTTAAAAAAAATGATGAATGTATTATTAATTAATACAGGGGCACCTCAAAGTATATGGGGAAAGACAGTGCTGATTGTAAATCATTTACTCAACAAGATACCCCATAAGAAATTACAAAAAACACCATATGAGGTGTGAAAAGGACGCCCCCTATCCAATCAATATCTTCGAGTGTGGGGGTGTCTAGCTAAAGTAAGAGTACCACCTCCTAAAATGGTCAAAATAGGACCAAAGACTATTGACGAATTATTTATTAGTTACACACAACATAGTAATGTCTATCAGTTCCTTGTAAATAAATCTGATATTGATGACATTCAAGTTAATACAATAATCGAGTCAAGAAATGCAAGCTTCTTTCAAGAAATATTTCCATGGAAAAAAGAAAAAGGATGAGTAATATTTAAAAGACCTCAAGAAGTTTAAGAGTCGAGCAAAGAGGACTTGGAGGCAAGACATAGCAAAAAAGCTAGAACTGCTAAATCCTTTGGACTTGACTTCTTGACTTACATATTAGGAAGTGAATCAAAGATACTTACTGAAGCAATGACCACCCTAAAAGATCCATTATGAAAGGATGTAGTAAATAGTAAAATAGAGTTCATCATGCATAATTTGATATGTACTCGTTGGTAACTAGAATAACTTCTATTCGATTATTAATTGTCTTTGCTGCTATTAATAATCTTGAGATACATCAAATGGATGTAAAGATGACATTTTTAAATGGCGACCTCGATGAGAAAATTTATATGGAACAACCTAAAGGGTTTGTGGTTTCAGGCCAAGAGAAAAAGGTGTGTAAATTAATTAAATCGTTTTATGATTTAAAACAAGCCCCTAAACAATGGCATCTTAAATTTGATCATGTGATGATAACCAATGGCTCCAAGATTAATAAGTGTGACAAGTGTGTGTCTATTAGAAACACACCAACTAATATGTCATTGTGTGTTCATTGCATTGGATAAAGCAAGCAAGGAAGCATAATGGTTATGCTAATTTTTGGAAGATATTCCAAATTAGACAAAACCTATACCGACAATTTGCATCCACTATGATATCCAATTTCCCATGGGAAAGGCACAAAGTAGTACATACAATGGTAAGTCTAAACACATGCAGAGGAGACATAACACCATCAGACAGTTGTTCTCTAGTGGAGTTATCATAATAGACTATGTGAAGTCTAAGGATAACCTTACAGATTTGCTAACCAAAGGTGTAAATAGAGAGCAAGTGAATAAATTATCAAAGGGAATGGGTTTGAAGCCTTTAAATAATTGAGTCACCATAATGGGAACCCTACCTATGTGATTGGAGATCCCATGAAGTAGGTTCAAAGGGAAGAACAAGTTATGCAATTGTAACTTGATGTGGAAGCACTATAGGGGAGGCTTTAACCCTTTAACACATTCTGTTGATGAGCAGACAATGCATCTTGCAAAAATTTTAGGTTAAGCATTACTTTTAATGACTCTCATATCACAATTTTCAAGTGGGGGCGCAACAGGAGCCACTTAATGAGAAGTTAACTATGTGAGTAGGAATTGGACCAATTCTATGAGAATTTTTAAGGTTGAATTCTTGAAGTAGTACTCATGAATACCAAGAATTGTTTAGGGCATAAATGAACACAATAGTTAAACTATAAAACTGACTATTAAGTGGTGTTACGTGCAGTGCTATTATCTTGGTGTACATAAAATCCGAATAGTTCAAGACATCATGTTTATTGGTTGGCAAGTGCATTCGATAGTACTCACTAAGGAAGGTTCAAAGCCAAAAGCTACCTCTCCTGATGTAATATCATACGACCTGAATTTCTGTCATGTAATTGCATTCATGAGCATATCTGTCAGACTATTTGCTCATTCATGTGGGGGATTGTTAGAATTTTGGCACCTAATTAAATTAATTCTCTAGTCCCATCGAGAAGATGTTTAGTGAGCTAAGTGCCAAAATTAATGAAGTATTGAATGAGAAAATTGAGTTAAAACATGAGCTGAGTTAAAGTTTAAATAAGACATGAGAGTGGGTGGATAGTGTATAATAATAATCCAATTATTATTATTATTATTATTATTTTATGTAATTATTATTATTATGATTATTTAAAATTTCAAGTTTTGGAGATCGAAATTAATTATTGTAAATATACTCTTTTGGATTAGATGATGTGGAATTAGAACCCAAGGGCCAGTAGGTTGCTGATGGTAACTGTAGTTTCTGAGACTATGGAGGTGAGGATCTCCCATTCTAAGTTATCGCTTTGTTTAACTTACTCTTAAATTCTTGCACCCTATGAGGGTCTACCAATCTGGCACTTTTCTCTCCATCTGTTAATTGTGTTGAGCCCCAATGTGGGTTTTTTGTTTCTATACTTACTCGAATTTATTTGAGATCTAATTTATTATCAATTATATGATCTATACACCATTGTGAGGGTTATCTATTGAAATTGATTATGATTTCTGTCTATTTTGGTGCCTAGAACCTCTGTCTGTTATCTGTATTTCTGATATTTGTATATTTTGTATCTATACAGTCCTGTATCATACCTATTACCTTGTTGCCATATCTGTTTATTATGTTCTGCACTTGCTTCCATTTGTTAGTTATCCAATTATCTATTATCCATTTGTTTGGTTATCTGTTACAGTGTGATTGTTATATGAGAGTAAAGGGATGTTAGTCTCTGCTGTGTGCCAAAGATGTGCCATAAACCTTAAACTCTCAAATAAGTAACGAGATGTTAATCCTTGCTATGTGCAAGGAATAAGCCATAAGCCTATGTGACTTGATTAAGTAACGGGATGTTAATCCCTACTGTGTGCTTAGGATAAGCTGTAAACCCAAAACTAATGATAAGTGAATCTAATAAGTTTGTTTCGTCTAATCTGTATTTCTATTATAGTCTGATTGTCTATACCCTGCTTATGGAGCATCAAGGGTAGTAAAGTTTTTGGTCTAGATTGGAATGTTGTCCAGGTCAAACGAGTCATCTGTATTTCTTCCCGACTATAATTGATTGAGACGCTCTATACCTCTCGTGTAGGTTCGATTGAGATGATCTCAGGTTTTTTGAGCCGACAATCACAACTCCTAAGCTAGTACCTCTTGATAGCCTTGAATTTGTTAATCCCTATGATCATTCCTGACAGTATGAACTTGATTTGCTTGTAAATTGATATTTGATTGCCTATAATCTGATCTATTTCTGATCTATTTCTACACTTGTTAATAGACGATTTGTTGGGTTGACATTTCCCCAACAGATCCTTATTCTCTATATTATGAATATCCCTCACTAAGTCTTTGGACTTAACCCCCTATATTTCATAATCTCTCAAACAGGGATGGGCTTTGATGGATGCCAGGTTTGGAATAAAGTGTGTGGTTGTTGTGTAATAGAATTATTGACTTAGTTAAATATAGAACTTAAGAATGTTTCATTTACTTTAGAGATGTTGTGATGTGTAAATCTTATTTTGAAGGTTGTAGTAAGTTGGCATTGATGACATGATCTGTCAAAGGTTATAACTTAACTAAGTTCCCTAAAGCTCTTATGATATATCTATTTTACGATTTTATGTAGTCTTGTTGGAGTTGAATCAATGTCTAAATTTTGAGACTTTTGAAATTTATGGGCCTTCTGTTGAATTTTAACTCTGATATTTAAATCTAAATCAAAGTAGTGCCTCAACTTAGGTGCTATGCTAAGGTGGGGTGCTACAGAAAAGATAATTGGTTTATATTTTTTATGTTTAAAAAACTTATTTTTTAAAAAATAAATATATATTTTTTAATTTTGAAATAATAGTGGATACTTTATGTCAAATCAAATTTGAATTTGACTGTTGTGATAATAGATTGATAGGATAGGTTTAAAAATAGTTTGAAAATGAAAATAGAAATACTTTGAGTAAAAATAGAGAGAAAATAATAGTTTTCATTTTTTATCCCCAGGTAAAAATGGAAATGAGGCATAGAAATGAAACCAAACAGATCGTTAGATTTATATATAGTACAAATATAGAAACATAAATAGATGTATGTGTGATGTAGGGCTGTTAATGGATCGGATTTGAATCAAATCATGCTGGATCTAAGTTTGAATCTAAAAGTAATATGTCATATCCAAATCCATTCAAAATTCTATCGGATCTGTAATTAATATAACCATATTCGAATCTAAATAAAAATCTAACATCTATCAGATATTCAAAAAAATTCAAATTCGAATACTTCAGAAATCATCCTATATTTATTACTTTTCTAAAAATTTAGTAGAATCAAATTCAAATAGTCATCTTCAGAAACAATACATAACATATTAATGAATAAATTTTCAAGTATACTGATTACTTAAAAAGCAATAATAGAATTTAATTTAATCACATTCATTCACCAGATCATTGTATTTTAAGTTTTGTTGCTGATAATAATATTTATTTGGCATTATAAATATATATTTATACTTGATTCTTCAATTAACTAATTATAGACTCAAAGTTTTATAAAAAAAAGAAACTCACTTTGATCAAATCGAGATTCGCATTGCATTCTTACCATATCATGGCATTTGGCTCCTACTCATTATTCTTCATGCATCATTTTTTGTTATAATAATAAAAAAAAATAAGTGATGTAATTATGATGTCAATAAGATTAAAATATAATAATTTATATGAAAAACACCTAATTTGATATGTTGCATAAAAGTTCACTACTTTTTTCATCTAAATATCCACTTTAATATTAATGTATATTCATGTATAATGCTATATATGTAATATGGGATAATCCAATAGGCCCAATCCAATAGTTATCGACCCCAGAGGATGCTTCCAAGCCCACTTAGCATTTGAAACTCTACTACGCTCCCAAATCTAGTTGAGCCGAGTTACTCGACCACAACCACCAAGTGGAGCGGATAGTCCTTAACCTTACCTAACGGAAGACTTCAAGTCGTCTAGTGCATTCAGCCACCTCTCTGGCCGACCACTTTGTATGGTCAACCACCGTTGATCAAAGTGCTCACTTTGACATTAAATTGTATCCTTGTCACATTCAATGCTCTAACAGTCAGCGTACCTCCGCATTAATAGCGCATGCCATCTCAGCACTGCCTCTACCACCAACTCTATCAGGAGGCATGCTCCAAAATACTATTCACTTAAGAAAGTAAGAAATGATACCACTTGAAATAGTATAAGGTTGAGAAATGACCTACAACTCCATGGCAAAGACAAAAGCCCTCTATATTTGATAGGGGATTCTCAAACATATCACCCACCTGTAGGCTATAAATACCTTATTTCCAGCCACCTTCCAAGTATGCCATTTTTACAATACACTTTTACTTTATTGCTCAATTATCTCACTCAACTAGTATTAACTTAAGCATTGGAGTGCCTTACCGGGGGAACCTCGGCTAGTTTGATATTTGCTATTCGTTGCAAATCTCAGGCTAAAAAGATATTGCTATTGGATGACCTCCCTAGTCGAATTAGCCCAAACACAACCCAATTCACTAAAATAGCTTTCAACCTCAACATTTTAGCACTGTCTATGAGAAAACTTGAGATTGCAATTGGAAATATAGTAAACACCAGGAGAACCGCATCTGAAAGGGAGCAAAATAGCAGGACAGCGCCTTCTCCTCCCCCTAAATCTCAACAAGGATCACATGCCCTGGGCCCCCGTGCCCTACAGAAGTAAGTTGTAACCCTGACTATGCCTTAGCTAATGCAATTTATAAGTAAACAAATCTTTGCCCAGATCTCCGCTCAACTTTAAAACCACCAATGCTAGAAGAGAGGTCCCCTCAAGATAATCACAATCACCTGGAATCCAGGCGCCCGCCAGCTAAAAGAGAAGCAAGCCCCAAATGCCTTCATGGAGAAAGGGGGCAACCAAAACTAAAGAAAAATATTGCTAACCTTATAGACCATTATGTTTGACCTAATCGAGCCTAGCAACGTGATAAGGTCGAATGTTCAAGATTAGACCAGTGTGAGGAAATAGGTGAATTAGTATAACACACAGCCCGGCCCATTCGAGCCCCCAATGCAATAAGGCAGAGCATACGAGGCCTCAGCTTGACCGCAACATGACCCAGTTAAATCGAGAAGAGTAGAAAAAAGTTTCCCACCAAGTGTAGCAACTGAACAGGCGCCTCGATGAGATCTCGAGGAGAAACATTTAAAAGATACCCAACCTAGAGGGCCCCTAAAGGTCTCGACGAGAGAAAAGGTCACCTTTTATCCAGGAGATTGTTGATGAGTGCATTGATTTCAACGCTAAGGTCCCGACCAAACTCCCTTGATATGATAGCTCAATAAATCCCAATTAGCACCTAATGTAGTTCAAGCATATAGTGCAACTGCATGGACATAATGAATATATCCACACGAAGATGCTGATGAGCACTTTCCAGGGTATAGCGCTTGATTGGTTTGTCAAACTTAAACCTTCGTCAATATACTCCTACAATCAGCTTTGTGATAAGTTCCTGCACTAATTTACCAGTCACCAAAAGGTGAAGATCTCCCATGCCCATCTCCACACCATCAAGCAAAATGAGGGAGAGTCCCTCCATGACTTTTTTACTAGGTTCAACATGAAGGTGTTGAAGATCAATAATCCCAGGATTGAGTTCCTAGTTAATGTACTATTCTTGGGGCTTTGACAGAAAGAATACGCCAATACTTTGGTGCGTGAATGCCAACGGTCGATGGAAGAGTTGCTCGACCAGATGGAGAGATATATGACCTAAGAGAATATGAACAAGCTAAAGTTTGGAAACCCTGAGGTCAGGAAAAAGAAAAATAATGAGAAAGATGACTAGAATTAGAGGGATGGTCGTCAATCTCTAATAAAATGATTCCATAACTACACTCCATTGAACATCTTGAGGAGAGAGGTCCTATTCGTAATCCAACATGATAACCTCCTCAAGAAATTGAGAAAGATGACAGAGACTGAAGCAATAAAAAAATCAAAAAAGTACTGCCACTTTCACAAACAAAAAGGCCATGACACAGATAAATGCTTCAATCTCGAGAACAAAATTAAGAGACTGATCAAACACGGTCATCTCAAGAAATACGTAGCTGATCAAACAACAAAGGGCAAGATCAACCAAACCCCCCATAGAGAAAGGTTGGTCAGCCCGAGGAGAAAGGATAAAGAAAAGAAACCCACTCAAGATAATTGCTCACCCATTCATGGAGTAATCTACATGATTGCCAAAGGTCCTACTGAAAGGGACTCAAAATTGACACGGAGGCAAACGCAGAGGAGGCTGGAGTCAAACAAGGCCTTTAAGGTCAAGATATGTTCCACCTATCCACCAGTGCCGAGCCCATTTCTTTTACTGATGCTAACCTCGCTCACCTCGAAAGGAAAAGTGCAACTATAAAAATGATTACGCTATGGTTGTCTTGATTGAGATCACCAATTTTGAAGTTTGAAGTAAGAAAAATTCAAATCAACAATAGTAGCTTCGCCAATATTATTTTCTCATCAACCTTGAAAAGAATGGACTTAGGCTAGTAAAAGCTCAAACTTGTGTGCACACCTTTATTTAGATTAGGGGGATCAGAGATTGTACCTGAGGGCTTCATCAACTTATCTACCTCATTTAAAGAAGCCCCCCGTAGGAGAACTCTCATGGTTAATTACCTGGTCATCAGCGCCTCATTTGCCTTCAATATCATTATTGGTTGACCAGCTATGAATGATATCCATGACATTGCTTCCACTTATCACATGAAAATTAAATTCTTAACTCCGATGGGTATAGGCGAACTGCTATGCAACATAAAGAAGGCATGGCGATGTTATAACATTTTGATTAAGTCAAATCAATAGAAAACTTATCTAAAATTGAAGACCTCGGGGGACATCCCTATAGCAGAACCTGGGAAAAGCCAAGCTAATAAGAAACGAAAGCTAGAAAATACAAGAGTGGAGCCAATTGGTGATTTCAAAACTATCGAACTCGAGCTTGGGAACCCTGATAAAAATACTAGGATTGGCACAAATATAAGCAATCACATGGAATATCTCATGATTGATTTTCTAAGAAAGAACATTGACATCTTCACAGGGAAGGCATCCAACCTCAAGGGAATCGACCCCAGTGTAATTATCCATCGTCTTAATGTAGACCTCTCATACAAACTCATGAAGTAGAAGATGAGGACATTTAATGCCAAGACAAGTCAAATCATCAAGAGGTTAAAAAACTCTTAGATACAGGCTATATTATAGAAATTTAATATCCATCTTAGCTTTGTAATGTTGTGTTAGTCCCCAAAAAATGAGGAGAAATAGCGAATGTGTAATGGCTTCATCCACTTGAATAAAGCATGCCCTAAAGATCCTTACCCCTTACCTCATATAGATCAATTAATAAATTCCACTACTGGCTGTGAACTATTGAGCATGATGGATGCCTTTCAAAGTTATCATCAAATCTTTATGGCACCTGAAGACAGGGACAAAACCTCCTTTTTGGTCCCTAGTAGGATTTATTATTTTCTAGTCATGCCCTTTGGGCTCAAAAATGCTGGCACAACTTATCAAAGGTTAGTCAACTTATGTTCAAGAACAAGATTGAAAAATCAATGGAGGTTTACGTTGATAATATGATCGTCAAAATAGAGTTGGCTAAGGATCACCTACTTGACCTCAACCACACATTCTCTATACTGAGGGCTTTTGGCATGAAGCTAAACCCAAGCAAGTGCACATTCAGGGTCCACGAAGAAAAATTCTTGGGTTATATGATTAGTTAAAGAGGCATTAAGGCCAACCTATAAAAAAATTCAAGCAATGTTGGATATTGCCCCATCTCAAATAGTTAGAGATGTCCAACATCTAGTCGGAAGGATTATAGCACTTGGGAGATTCATTACCTATTTAACTAGCAAGAGCCTACCTTTCTTCAAAATCTTGAGAAATGCTAAGAAATCAAGTTTCCAATAACATGAACTATGTGATTAGGCTCTAGTCGAATTAAAGCAGTACTTGTCCATGCCTCCCATGCTCGCTAAGCCAGAGCTCGAAGAGGTACTTCATATTTATCTGGCCATTTTTTAGGCATCGATCAGCTCTGTGTTGGTCCCAACTAGAGATAGTAGCCACTGACCAATTTGCTACTGTAGTAAAGCGCTACAAGGGCCAAAGAATAACTATCTAGAGATCAAGAAGTTTGCCCTAGCACTAGTCACCGCTGCTCGAAAGCTCCGACCATATTTTAAGTCTAATGCAATCATGGTATTGACAAAACCAGTCGTTGAAGCAAGTTCTGTCAAAGCCGAACACATCAAGGAAACTAGAAAAATGGGCCATCGAGTTAGAAGAATTCAACATCACCTTTCAGCCTTAAATAGCCATTAAAGCTCAAGTTTTTGCAGACTTCATTGCGGAGTGGGTCGACCTACCCGAATAGAAAGTAGATGTCCCTCTAGTTTGGACCTTGCACATCGAT
>JACGDI010005646.1:298611-335763 GCA_014898725.1 Jacaranda copaia | reverse complement strand
TATTTACACATGTCATTTTTTAATTGGCTCAAAAATTAAGCCGTCTACAAATACGACTTTGCCATCAAACTTGATTCTGCAGTAATCAATAATGAGGCCAAGTATGAAGCCAATCTTGCTAGAATGAGGATGGGCCCCAATTGTAGGGTTGAGCACCTAGCAATATTTACATATCCCAGTTGGTCACCGAGCAAGTAGAAGTAAATTTTGAAGCTAGGGACTCAATGATAAATAAATACCTAGCAGAGGTCAAAGAACTACAACAGACATTTAAGAAATTCACCCAGAGTTAGGTGCCTCGATTAGAAAACTAGTGAGTCCATGCACTATCCAAATTTGCAAGCTCAACCAAAGGAACTAAAGACAAGTTGATAACATTTCATGTCACCAATAAACTAGCAATAAATGTGTCTGAGCAAAATTTGGTAAAAAGCATCGCAGCAATATTTCTTTCATGGTAAGACCCAATAAAACTTTATCTCAATCTCAGTCCAGTTCCTGAAGATAAGAATGAGGCTTGATGGCTTCGAGGGTAGCCACCAAGTTTGCTCAGGATAAGCATGGCCAACTATACAAGAGATCAATTTTTGGACCACCCTTGAGGAGTATGGACCCTGATCAGGCCTAGTAAGTCCTGCATGATATCTATGCTGGCCTATGCAAAAATCATTCTAGATGAAGATCCCTTGTGCATAAAGTCATTAGATACGGATATTTTTGGCCAACGTTACTGAAAGATGTTGTGACTTCGCTTGAAGATGCCCATCCTATTGAATCTACTGTAACATCCCCCATCAACCTACTACACCCATGGTTAATGTTCAGATCATTTGGCCATTCGACTAGTAGGAGATTGACATCCTTGGTTCCTTGCCAAAGACAATTGGTTAAAGAAAGTTTGTAATTGTCACTATTGAATATTTCACCAAATGAGTCGAGGCCAAGGCTGAGGCTATCCCAAAAATAATCGATACGGCAATCAAAAGTTTTATATGGAAAAATATTATTTGCTATTTTGGCCTTCCCAATATCCTTATTTCAGACAATAGGGCACAGTTTCAAAGCTGAAGCACTGGGAATTGGTGCGAAGCCCTGAGGATCACTCAGTACTTCACTTCAGTGGGAAATCCTTAGTCAAATGGCTAGACAAAGGTAACCAACAAAATAATCCTCGACCACCTAAGAGCAAGAATCCAAGATACCAAGTTAAGTTAGGCAGACAACCTCCCAAGAGTGTTATGGACATACAGGACAACCCCTCGCATAGCCATAGGTCACAGCTCTTATAGCTTCGTTTATAGGTCCAAGGAAGTCATCCTCTCAAAACTCATACAGCATATAGCTCGAGTGATTCACGTCTACCCATTCAAAAACACATAAAAAATAAAGCTCAACCTCAAGACTATCAATAAGCGGAGGCAAGAAACCTACAATACCATACAATGCTATAGATCAAAGATGATGGAGAATTATAATAAAGGAGTCCGACCACACAATTTTAAGGTCAGAGACCTTGCCCTAAAGAAAGTAGAAAGGTCCAAGAATGTCAACAAACTTGATTTAAGATAGGAGAGACCCTACATTGTGGTTGGCAAAGCATAATGCATAATGCATATCGCATAATTGATGTCAACGGCAACAAACTTCCCCGACCATAGAACACCATTTGTAACACCCCTAAAATTTTATTTATTTTATTTATAACATACGATTTCATCATTATTTGAAAATTTTATGAATATCACGTTATTAATTATTTTAAAATTTTTGTGGGTTAAATTATAATTTTTGTAGACATAATTGCATATATTTTGATTAATTTGGGGTTAATCGTAATTTTCTAAAATTTGGGGTAAAATTATATAATTTAAAATTTATATAAAAAAAAGAGATGAAAATCATATTTTAGAAACCGGGCAAACTACTTTTTTTTCCTTCCCACTTTTCTTTCCTTTTCTTCTTCCTTTTTTTTCCTCTCTTTTTTCTTCTTCACCGAAGCTTCTTCACCCTCTCCGGCCCATTTTCAGGGACTTTTTCTTCCACTCCAACCAATCAAACTCTTCCCCTCACCACAACCAATATCTTTCCCCACCTCAGAACCACCAATTGGGTAGAGGAGCAGTGGCGAACGGAGAAGGAAAAAAAGATTGCATGTCTTGGGGTTGCTAGGTTTCTTTTTTTTCGGTGACCATTCTCCATTTCGAGGATAGGGTTAGGAAGCTTTTGATGAGAGGAATGTGACAATACCATTGCATGGCAATTCTGACGATGGCAAGGCGATGATCGAAGCTCATCGAAGAAAAAGAGAAAGCAACAATTTTTGGCCCGTTCCAATGTGTACACTGCTAGAAATTGGAAATAAAAGGTAGCGTTGGAATTCTTGCGACGAGAGAAATAAGTTGGTGGTGAAGTTTCATTTTTTGACGGCGGCGGTAGTCCGACGGTGGCAGGGAGACAGTCTCCTTGTCTCAATGTAGTGATCGTCCTAATGCTTTTGGTTAGTGATTTTGAGCATTCGTTAGTGAGATTGGATATTTTATGTGATTATTGCATATTATATATATGTATATATGTGCATGCTTATAGTTGTTAGTTTTATTCGGGTCGAGCCTTCGAGTTGGTATAGGTATTTTGATGATTATATTTCTATATGATGAATAGGGTAATAGGAGATATGAATTTGGACTCATATGTTGGTTTATAATAAGTTGAATATAAATTCTGATATCGGGAATCATTATAAGTTAAATTATGTTGGAATGGGAATTTCATTAGGAATTTATGCATGAATATTGAATCTAGAGAAGCTTGACTCGTGGAATATTTTCTTGATTAAGTGACGATGAGCTAAGCACAAACAAGTAGTAAGATCAATTTTTGGCTATTGCTGTTGGGACTGCAAGAGGTGAGGGTCTCTCACTTTGGGTGTTGCTTTGTTAAGCTACTCTAAATTATTGGAAACCTTTGTGAAAGTCTGCCAATCTGGCATTGTATTTCTTATCTGTGGTTAAAATAAACCTTTGTGTGGGTTTCTCTATTTTTGAATCATATTTTGATCTGTATTTGGAATCTATCTGCTATTTGTTATCTGTTATCTGTTATTTGTTATCTGTTATCTAATTTGAATACCCCTATGAGGGTTATTTCTAATGTCGATTTTCTTTTTTGTCTGTTATGGCGCCTCGAACTTCTATTTGTTATATGTTATTCTAATATCTATCTATCTCATATCTGTCTGTCTGCACTGTATCGATTACCTTGTCGGCATATTTGTTATCAGTTCTGTGTTTATTGGCCATGCTAGCTTTTTTGCTTTCCATTTATTATCTTTTGTTGCCTTGGCAGCATACTATTCTATTCTGATCTGTTGCTTTGAAACTGACAGTGCACTAGGGATTTCTCTCTGGGCATTTGTACGAATAATTATTCTATTAGCTATACTATGATATGTGGGCCAAGGGTTGTACTGGGCAATCTGTTTGGTTATGTAGGGGCATGCTAGGGATTTCCCCCTGGGTATGGGCGATATGCTAGGAATTTTCCCTTAGGTATCAGCGGTGCGCTATACAGTTTGTATAAGCATCTGCCACATACCAAGCTGTTACGCTTAAGTAAACTATCTGTTGGTCTAGTATAAGGTGAATCTGCAATGCATATCTTACAATTTTTCTTGGAATGCATATCCTTTAGGTTTAATTTGCCTACATGATTCTGTCTACCTGTAATATGTTCTTGGAGCAATAAGGCAGGAGAGTTTCTTGTTTGCTTTTCGGTACTGTCTGTCTATTTTTCTGAATTTTGTTATATTCAGTCTGAAAATGATATCTTATTGAGTTGAGTTTCTCCTCGGTAAATATTGTTGTTACTTGTACCTATCCCTCACTAAGTCTTTGGACTTACCCTCCCTATATTTTATAATCTTTCAAATAGGGATGGGCTCTAGTGGACGTCAAGATGGAGTGACATATATATAGTTGTTTTGTAGTAAGACTGGAGTTATTATTAAGTATGGAATTTGTAACTATTTAGTTGATCTTATAAACTTTGTGATGTATCTATTTTGTTTGAAGTCTGTAATATAAGATGAAATGGTGGTTTAATCTGTTAGAGACTATAATATGACTTAGTTCCCTGAACTCTTTTGATATTTTCATTTTGTGGATTATTAGGTATCGATGGAGTTGTATTAGTATTCATTTTAAGATGGTTGAATTTATGGGCCTACTGTTAAACTGTACTCTGAGAAATAAGTTTGAATTAGAGTAATGCCTCAGCTTAGGTGTTGTCCTTAGAGGGAGCGCTACACCATTAACTTAAAGAAGTTCTATATATGATAATCTGATGTAATAGTTGCAATATTATTTGATGTAAATGAAGTTTCTACCAACTCTGCTATGATCTACTTGTAATACTACAACAACAAGCATGGTCAACCCTGTAGTCAACCCAAAAACAATTTCAGGTTGCCAAATCAAGGCTTCTAAGCCTAAGTTTCAAGTCAACCCGTAGTCAACCCAAAAGCAGCTTCAGGCTACCAAATCAAAGCTTCTAAGATTAAGTTTTAAGTCAACCCAAAAGTAGCTTCAAGCTATCAAGTCAAGGCTTCTGAGCCTAAGTTTTAAGTTGATCCTATAGTCAACCCAAAAGCAACTTCAAGCTACCAAATTAAGGCTTCTAGGAAAAGTTAATCTCGTAGTCAACGTGCATACAATTTCATGCTGCTAATTCAAGGCTTTTCAGCCTAAATTATGTAGTTGACCCTGCAGTCAACCAACGAATCAGCTCCCCACTGCAAAATTAAGAAACCTCTAACTCAATCAGAGTAATGAAACTCAACTGTAAAGTTGAAGAAATTTTAAATCAGAATATCATAAATTTTAAAGTTAAGTACACCAGTACAGCTTGCTAATCGACCAGAAGCGTAGCTCACTTGTATGTCCAATTGAGCCTTCTTCAGCACCGAATCCATTTAGCTCTCTCTTCCACAGCCTCAACCAACTGTTGGTCTTTCACGGTGAGATATTCTCGAAGGTCAGCAACCTCCTTAGTTAGCTAATCATCCTAAGTTTGGGATAATTTGAGCTGAACTTTGAGCATCTCCAGGTCCCCTTCTTCCCACAGTTCTTCCCCATCAGCCAAAGCTAACACCAACCTCTAGTGAAAATGGAATTTGAGCTGGCTCACCTAAAACAAAGGTTATCATTAAACAGTGTAAGCGGCTAAAAAACATTCGATGAGAAAATAATCAACCTCACACTCACCATATTACAATGATATGCTAGAGCCCTGAACGTGCTGACTTGGGTCAGGTCCATGAATTTTTATTGGTCAGAGGTAAAGAGTCTGGCCACTAGGCATTTGAGTGCACCAGTGTCTGTCATCCCCGATGATATGATCGAGCTCGATTTTATCATCTCTATGGTCAGATCAGTGCTGAATTGGGGTAAGGGCAGTTTAAGTATTTAAAATATGACCCCATCGCTATGCCAGCTGAATATGTCATAACCCATTGGAGCCTTCTATTTGCCTTTATCGCCTGCCATCCTCTTAGGCGCAAAGCCTCCCTGCTCGGCTATCTGTCTCTTACCCCAACCTGTAGGGCTGCCGCAAACCTCCTCTATTGGTCGAGCGAACTATGGTGCCTGTTTAATCTAATGGGCGATTATGGTAGCAATCGAGCGTGCTACCTCTAACGTAGCAGCAATCAAGTGGCTGCCTGATGGCGCTCTTTATTTCTTTACATCTTGGTCAATGCTTCTTGCCTACCATGAGTCATGATCTCTTCTCGATCTACCAATAAAAGATAATTAAAAAGAATAATTAAAACTAAGCAAAAAGACATGAAAACACACAATTATCCCAATCAACAAGGATTTCTACTTAGTTGGTCGTTTGTAGGCAAGTTCAGCTCAGCCAGTGACCAGCTAGCTAGCACCAAACATCTCTCTTTGGTCAGAATTGAGGCCTCAATATAATCAAACTCAACTAGGTCCTGAACAAAAGTGTTGGGCCAGCTCAGTGTTTGGTTTTCTGGCATTTCAACATTCTACCACCCCCTCAAAATATTAAACTTACCAGGCCCTCGAACATACAAATAATATTCTTGCATTCTTGATCAAATAACAAGGATAGGGTGACTAAGAATTTTCGATGTGAGTGTGCTGTTAGGTAGTAAAATCGAAACTCTTTAATGCTACCCAATTTTTGGGATATGGGAAGGTGGAATAGGTTTGAAAAATTAGCAAAGGAAGTTGGCTAGCCAAATAAGTGCATCAGCATGGCAAAACTATATACAGTGGCAAAATAATTGGGCAGGAGCTACGTTATGCTGACTTTCAGGCCCCCAAGGAGGTTGACTATGGCATCTACTAGCGGGAACCTAAGCTACAGCTAAACCCCTCATTAAACATTGTAACACACCCCCTCGAAGATCGATACATCCTATCCCATGGCCCAAGCACTAGTAGTTCAAACCCCTTAGGAATATGGTAAAGTTCTCTAATACGAACTAAGTCAGCATGAGTAATTTTCAAAACTATTTTGCTATAGTGGTCAGGGGAAAACAATCGACTGCATGATGCTGGCACTTCACTCTTGCCAGCCTCATCCTTAAAGATAACCCTCTCATCACTCGAGCTACTGGAGGTTGAGTTATTGCTCAATGAATTATCAAACATGCTCTCATCCCCAACCTCCCCATGGAATTGTGCACTTAAGGACCTATTGTCTTCATTATCTGACGTGCTCGATATGCTTAGAACATAAATAAAGGAAAACAAAAACTAGGAGAAGAACTTACAGGTTTTCATTGAAAAGCTCTACAATGCAGAAAGAAATTAAGGGCTCTGAATGCAAGAATCGACCAAATCAAATGCAGTAAAAGTGTAAAATGAAAGTTTTACCACACCTATTTATACGCATACAGATATGGAAACCCAAATGGCAGTAATAATTGCATAGCCATCTTTTGGCGCTTCGTGTACCTCAACATAACTGACACATTAAATGCACCAAACTTTGGTCGAGAATTCAAAAACCCCTATCAAATGTTCATAATCGTCAATCAATTGTCTACTCCCTACTCTTCTTCATCGACAAGCTCAATCAGGTCCGCAAGTGGGGGGGACTCATGATATGGGATAGCCAAGCAGGCCCAACCCAATAGCTATCGACCCTAGAGGATGCTTCCAAGCCCACCTAGCATTTGAAGCCCTACTACGCTCCCAGATCTAGTTGGGCTGAGCTATTCAACCACAACTACCAAGTCAAGCAAATAGCTCTTGACTTTACCCAGTAGGAGACTTCAAGTCGCCTAGTGCATTCAGCTATCTCTCGGGTCGACCACTTTGTATAGTTGACCACCACAGACTAGAGTGCTCACTCTGGCGTCAATTCGTATCCCTACCACATTTAATGCTCTAACAATCAGTGTGCCTACACATTAATAATGTATGTCACTCCAGTACCACCTCTACCACCAACTCTGTTGGGAAGCGTGCCCCCAAAGTATTATTCACTCATAAAAGTAGGAGATGATGCCACCTGGAATAATATAAGATTGAGAAGTAACCTACAACTCCCTAGCAAGGACAAGAGCCCTCTACACTTGATAGGAGCATTTTAGACATATCACCCACCTGGAGAAGGCTATAAATACCCTATTGTTAGGTATGCCATTTTTACTATACACTCTTACTCTACTGCTTGATTACCTCACTTGATCAGTACTAACTTGAGCGTCATAATGGCTTCGCTGGGGGCACCTTGGCTAGTCTGACGTTTGCTATTAGTTGCAGATCTCAGTCCAAGAAGATATTACTGTTGGATCATTCGACCTCTTTGGTCGAATTAGCTCAAACACAATCCAATTCACTAAAACAGCTTTCAACCTCATCAATATGAATAATACTAAATATATTTGCATTCAAAATTGTTAATAGATCGAATTGAGTCATATCTATATTCGCTTCACTTATTTTAAATTGCAAACTTTTTTAATCAAATTATATCCGTCAAATATTTTATTAGTTAAATATTTTAAATAATCGAACCGAATTCAAATTAAATTTGAATTAAAATATGTTCAATTGACAGCCCTAGTATGACGCATGCTATGACAAAGTACCAACAAACCAAGTTTAGGAAGGCTCCAACTTTTATTGGACAAGGGATGGACAAAGAAGCGAATAATTTGATGGCCTTATCTTACATCCCAATCAGTTAGAAAAAAATTGTCTTCTCTTGGATTCAATCCAAAAGATATTGGACTTTGAATTAATCATTGGGTTTCCCTAGTCAAACATAGGTGGACAAAATTTGGATTGAAATAGTGAAATGAACAAGGGAACTAAGCCAAATGGTTTGCTCAATTGTGCATGGAAGATGATGTAAAATATGGAGAAAATCTATAATTCCATGTTTTTAGGTTTGTAACTGAGACAGAGAGATGGTAGGGACTTCAAAAATAAGTCTTTAGGTGGTTCCCTCAATCAAACTGACCTTCAAAAATAACTTCCTTTGGTTCAAGAAAAAGTCCGAAAAAATTAGTACTCCTCGCATTACTTTTTTTTCCCTTGTGAGATACATTTCATTTTGTGTTATAAAAGCATTCAGAAAAAATAAAAAATATTCTAAGTCCATATGCGATCCAAGCACCTTATGTTCAAACATATGTGATTCATAATGCAATTTTTCAAAATTATATATAATTACTGTAAATAGCAATTGCAGTACAAGAAATAGATGAAGTGGTTGAAGATGACAATTGTGGAGAACAAAGAATTTATGTGACTATATAAAGATAGAAATTTTGAAGTTCTAGGGCAGTAGAGATATTAATTTACTTCTTAATATTAATCAGATTATATCTTAATTATTGCAGAATATCTTAGTTACAGTAAATTGAAAAGTAAACAAGCAAATGGAGACTGCCACGCCCCTTACTTGCTCATACTTTTAGTTTTAATTGAGCATAATGTTTACTAGAGAAAGTTCAAAAATTGGGATACCGAAATATCTCAAGGATTACTGCTAATTTATACATCGGAAGATGGAAATACAGATTAAGTCTATTAGAATCAACTAAAATTTAAAAATGAATAAAATAATAAATTTTTAATTAAAAAGTAAAAATTTGATTCAAAAACTATTTAGAATAAATTAAATTAGATCAATTACGTCTCAATTCTTTATAAACTTGTAAGTTAAAATGTTTCCTTATTTTTTAAAATTATACATTCGTTTATTTCTGATCCGGTGACTAAAATTTATTGACTAAAGTCTAAAATCCTGCTTCTTGTAGTGAAGTATAGTTTATGCATGACCATTTTCTTAGCTGGGCATATTTAATTCTACTTTCCTAAATTTATCTATTTTGATCATATATGCATATGTTAAATAATTTTTTGGTGCTCCTTATCATAAGATGTATATGTTTACCTTAGATAACTTATCACTTCACTTCTGCGAAAGAACTGTATCATTCTTCAACCATTTACTTTGGTACATATTATCTTATCAAATACATATATCTATATAATTATATATAGCACAACGATACGGGACTTATAATTATGTAATTTTAATTATAATTATGTAATTATGTATAAATGGCAAATTTTTAGAATTTTGAGCATTTAATTTCATTTAAAAAAATTTATTATTTGTTGATTATTATCTCTAACCGATATGATTGTATCTTATCTCTGACATTCTTTCATTCAAAATTTAAAATATATCTATCTATCTATCTATCTATCTATCTATCTATATCTATATCTATAATATTATATATAGCACAACGGTGTGGAACCCATAATTATACAATTTTGATTCTAATTGTGCAATTTTGACCAAATGACAAATTCTTACAATTTTGAGCATTTTAATTCACTTAAAAAAATTCATTATTTATTGATTATTATCTCTTACCGATATAATTGTATCTTATTTCTAATTTTTTTCATTCAAAATTTAAAATATGTCTATCTATCGATACTATTATATATAGCATAATGGTGTGAAGCCCATGATTGTGCAATTTTGATCAAATTTGAAATTCTTAAAATTTTTAGCTTTTTAATTAAATTTAAAAATTGATTTTTAGTTAATAAATTTGATATTATTTATTCCTTTTAAAGATATCTGATTTTTTGAAATTATTTTCTTGATTAGAATAATATTATTTATTTATCTCTTATATCAAAAAATAATTGTATTTTATCTACAAAACCTTTTCCATCTCTACTTTCAATATGTGGAAGATTTCTTAATCATTTGAACGCTATAGTTTGATAAGTTTTTCATGTTTTTTTCTTATCTTTAATAATTAATTTATATCTATACTGCTATATATAAAGTCTTTAAAAAATTATTTCATTTATATTCTTAGGCTCTAGCATTTTTTTTCACTCTATTCTTTGTGTCCTCTTTATTTTCTAGCATTTTTTTTCTATCTCTTTGCGTGCATCTTTAGTTCATTATTCAAAGTGTATATTGTTTATTTGATTTTATTGTTCACCTTTTTTATTTTGATTTTTTTTATTTATTTTAGGCATATTACATGATGAAAGAGATTTTTTAGATTTTAATGCTATGAATTTCTTTTCAACCAAAATAAAGTCCATCATTTAGCTTTTATTACTACTAAATTTGTAAATTCTATATCTTTTTTGTTTACTACTTAGTTTATGTTATCAATATATTTATTATGAGATTTATTAGATGTGCTTAATATTTTCAATTTAATTTTATTTTTATTAGTTACAGTTTTCTCCTTAATTATTGATAAAATTTGTCATTTAATTTTTATTTTATTTAAATTATTACACATTTAGCATCATTTTACTTATTTTTTGAACAAGTTATTAATTTATTGTTAATTTTATAATTTAATTTTAAATTCGCTTTTTCTTTGTGCTCATTTAAGTTTATAGTTTTATAGGATGGGATCTATTTTTTTGTTTTAATATTTTTAAAATTTATTTCACTTTTTGAATATTTATAATTTTAGAAATATGTCATTTAATTTTACTTTATATTCATATATTTGTAATTATGTATGCATAGTTCAAACTCTTTTTAAATATTTTATATACTACATCGATATATATATTCTTATATCATTTTTTATATATTTAAAAAATTATGAGATGGTTATTTCAATAGAAAATTTTTACGTTTATAACTCTAGATATTATTTAGCCCATCAATATATACATATATATAATTTTATTTTTTATTTTTGTTTTTAAATTTTGATTGTTTGAAAGGTTAACAACTTTTTTTTGTTATTCACTATTTTTCTACTATTTGCGAAATGTAATATGAAGATCCAATTACATTTATATAAAATAATTGAGAATAAACATAAGAATTTATTTTTTTTTCTATATTTTATTTTACATTCTAATTTCATCCTCATATCCTATCACTAATTCCTATTTAAAATTAATTGTGAGCTTATAATTACTTTATCAATCTACTATAATTTTAACTTTGCATTGCTAATATCATACTTTTTTCTTCACTAATTATTCAATAACTAGATTATGAGTCAAATTAAAAAATATCTATAAACTTATATACTGATATTGATCTTAACTTTGCAATTATTTTATATATTTATTTTAATTTCTTTAATTATTTTATCTTTTCTATCATAATTTTGTCTTGACTTGATTATTTTTTAATCAAAAACTAAAATTAAATAAGATTTTTCTAGTCCTTGGCAACAATATATTATCTAATTCTTTATATTTTAAATTTTAACTTAATATTTATATTTTAAGTTTAAACTTAATATATTCACATCCTCTTTTAAGTCCAAATTAATCTATTTTAAATTTTTTCAAACAACTTTCAAGCTATCAATCTTGTGTTCTATATCATTCTCATATACTTTTATTTATTAATGCAACTATCTGTTAGCTTTTAATTGCATAATATTTTCTTTTTTTTAATAAAGTACATAATCATATTCATAAATTTTTATTTTTGGATGTTTTAAATTTTTTAACATCTCCCTAAATAATTTTGAAATTTATTTTTTATGGCATATTGTATATGAGATGTCTTTATATGTTGCAAACTTTTAAATACTAAATTTTAAAATTTTAAATTTAATTTTACTAATTACTTAATATTTTTGCAATATTTTTATTTTTATATTATTACTTTTTGTAATATTTATAATTCAATAATTATATTAATATATAGTAATTTAAAAGAATCAGTGCATAGCACGGGGATAATGCTACTACTATTATATAAAGTACAATGGTATGAGACCCATAATTATACAATTTTGATTCTAATTGTGCAATTTTGGTCAAATGAAAAATTCTTAGAATTTTTGAGCATTTTAATCCAAGTAAAAAAATTTCATTATTTGTTGATTATAATATCTAACTGATGTGATTATATCTTATCTTTAATTTTCTTTTATTCTAATTTTAAAATATATCTACTTATCTATACTATTATATATATATATATATATAGCATAATGATGTGAAACCCATAATTGTGCAATTTTGACCAAATTTTGAATTATTAGAATTTTAAGTTTTTAATTAAATCTAAAAATTGATTTTTAATTATTAAATATGATATTATTTATTCCCTTTAAAGATATCTGATTTTTTGAAATCATTTTATTGATTAGAAAAATATTCTTTATTTATTTCTAATATCAAAAAATAATTGCATTTTATCTACAAAATCTTTTCCATCACTATTTTCAATATGTGGAAGATTTCTTGATCATTGGAATTCTATAATTTGATAAGTCTTTTATGATTTTTTCTTATTTTTAATAACTAATTTATATCTACACTACTATTCATAAAGTTTTTCAAAAGTCATTTCATTAATTTTTTTTCAGGTTCTAGCATTTTTTTCACTCTATTCTTAGTGTCTTCTTCATTTTCTAGCATTTGTTTTTCCTTTTGTCTCTGTGTGCATCTTTAGTTCTTTGTTTAAAATGTTTATTATTTATGTTTATTTGATTTTATTGTTCACCTTTTTTATTTTTTTTCTTTTCCTTTGGTTTAGTTTAGATATATTACATAATGGAAGAGATTTTTTAGATTTTAATGCTATAATTTTCTTTTTAACCTAAATAAAGTCTATCATTTAGATTTTATTACTATTAAATTTGTAAATTTCTATATCTTTTTTGTTTCATAAGTTTATGTTAAAAATTCATTTATTATGAGATTTATTAATTGCATTTAATATTTATAATTTAATTTTAATTTTATTAGTTACTCTTTTCTCCTTAATTATTGATAACCTTTGTCATTTAATTCTTATTTTATTTAAATCATGTACATTTAGCATCGTTTTACTCATTTTTTGAATCAAGTTATTAATGTATTGTTAAATTTTATAATTTATTTTTTAATTCACTTTTTTATTGCTCATCTAAGTTTATAGTTTTATAGGATGAGATCTATTTTTTTTATTTTAATATTTTTAAAATTTATTTCACTTTTTGAATATTTATAATTTTAGAAGTATGTCATTTAATTTTATTTTATATTCATATATTTGTAATTATGTATGTATAAAAACATATAATTCAAACTCTTTTTAAAAATTTTATATACTACATCAATATATAAATATATATATATTCTTAGATCATTTTTTATATATTTTAAAAAAATTATGAAATGGTTATTTCAATAGAAAATACACCTATTAACTTTTTAAATTTATAGCTCTAGACATTATTTAGTCTATCAAAATATATACATATATAATTTTATTTATTTATTTATTTAAATTTTGATTGTTGACAGGTTAACAATTTTTTTTGTTATTCACTTTTTTCTGCTATTTGCGAAATATAATATGAAGACCCAATTACATTCATATAAAAAAATTGAGAATGAACATAATAATTTATTTTTTTCATATTTTATTTTACATTCTAATTTCATCCTCATATCCTATCATTAATTCTTATTTAAAATTAATTTTGAGCTTATAATTACTTTATCAATTTACTATGATTTTAACTTTGCATTACTAATATAAAATTTTTTTCTTCACTTAATTATTCGATAATTAAGCTATGAGTCAAATTAAAAGGTTTCTATAAACTTATATATTAATATTAATCTTAACTCTGTAATTATTTTATATGTTTATTTTAATTTTTTATCTTTACTATCATAGTTTTGTCTTGACTCAATTGATTTTTAATCAAAAACTAAAATTAAATAATATTTTTCAAATCCTTCGCGGCTAATATATTATCTAAAATTCTTTATATTTTAAGTTTTAACTTAATATATACTCATCCTCTCTTAAAACTAAAATAATCTTAAAATATTATAATTGTAAATTTTTTCAAACAACTTTCAAGCCATAAATCTTGTGTTATATATCACTTTTGATATGGGATAGCCTAACAAATTGTCGACCTCAAAGACGGCCCCTATGCCCACTTAGCATGCATAGCCTAATGGCACTCCTGGACTCAATTGGATTGGACCACTCGACCATAACTGTCTGGTCGAGTGAATTATTCTCGATCGTATCCAACAGGAGGCTTCAAGCCACTTTGTCCGTTCAACAATCCCTATAGTTGACCGCTTTATCTGTTCGATGATTGTTGACCAGAGTGCTCACTCCGGTGCTGACTCATATTGTTGCCTCATTTAATGCTCTGACAAGCAGTGTGCCTCCACATTAATGACACGTGCCACCTAGTACAGTCTCTGCCACCAACTCTGAGAAGGAGGCGCACCCCCAGAATACTATTCATTTTGGAAAGCAGGAGATGATGTTGCGTGGAATAGTATTGGGATTGAAAATTACCAATAACCCCCCGGCAAGTATAAGAGCCCACTATACTTGATAGGGGCATCTTAGACATATCACCCACTAGGAGAAAACTGTAAATACCTCACTGCCAGCCATCCTCCAAGTAATGTCATATACATTATGCGCTTTTACTTTACTGTTCAATTACCTTAATTCGACCAATACTAACTCGAATGTCGGAGTGCCTTAGCTGTGGGCATCTCGGCTAGTTTAATGTTTGCCATTGGTTGCAGATCTCAGACCTCGAAAGATATCACTATTGGATCATTCGACCTTCCTAGTCAAATCAGCCCAAACATTACTCCATTCACTAAATACAACATCCAATCCATCATTTTTGGTTCCATCTATGGAAAACCTTGAGATTGCAACTTAGAAAATGGTGAACACTAGAAGAGCCACATCTAAGAGAGAGGATAATAGAAGGTCAACATCATTACCTCCCCCTCTGCCCCAGCAAGGTTCACATGCTCCAAGTCCCAGCACCCCTTAGGAGCAAGTTGTTACACTGACCATGCCTCATTTAATAAATGAACAGATCTCTGTCCAAATCTCTGCTCAACTTTCTGCTGCATTAAATAGGCACACCATTGTGCCAGCCCTCATTGGCAACGCAACACCGTAACTCCCTCCACTAGATAAGAGGTTCCCCCAGGATAATCCTGGTCGCTAGAAGGCTAGGCGGCCACCAGCCTGATGAGATGCCAGCCCCAAATGCCCCCAGAAAGAAAGGGGGCGATTGGAGCTAAGAGAGGAAATTTTTGACTCGGTAGACCACCACATTTGACCTAATCGAGCCTAGCAGCATGATAGGGTCGAACATTCCAAACACAACAATGCAAAAAAGTGGATGAATCCATATATCACACAACCAGGCTTATTTGGGGCCTGCAACATGATAGTGCTAAGCGTAAGGCCTCATTTTGATCGAAACATTACTCAGGCTTATTAGAAGAAATGGGTAGAGTTTTCCACCAAGTGCAATAATTAAACAAACACCTCAATAAGATCTCGAAGAAAAATACTAAGAGGGTGACCAACCTAAAGAGCCCCCAAAGGTCTCATCAAGAGAAAGGCTCCTCCTTTATCTAGGAGATTATCAATAAGCACATTGATGTCGACACCAAGGTCCCGATTGGACTATTTAGGTATTATAGCTCAACCGACCCCAACAAGCACTTGATGTAGTTCGAGCATATGATGCAGCTGCACAGGCATAACGAATGCATCCATGCTAAGATATTGGTGACCACATTCTAGGGCATAGCACTTGATTGGTTCATTAAACTAGACCCTTTATGATATACTCCTATGATTAGCTTTGTGATAAATTCTTGCACCAGTTTGCTAGTAGAAGAAAAGTGAAACTCCCCCATACTCATCTCCATACTGTCAAGTATAATGAGGGTGAGTCCTTTTGTAACTTCTTTATGAGGTTCAATATGGAGATCCTAAAGATAGACAACCTTTCCAATCGACGTGTTGTTATTGGGACTCAGGCACAAGGAATGCGCCAATACTTTGGTGCAAAAGTGCCCGAGGTTGATGAAGAAATTGCTTGACCTGGCGGAGAGATATACAACCTAAGAGGAGATGAACAAGCTGAAGTTCAAAAACTCTAAGGTTGATAAAAAGAAAAATAAGGAGAGAGATGACCAAAAATACAAAGAGAGAGGTTGGTCTCCAATAAAGCGCTTCCATGACTACACCCCACTGAATATCTCGAGGAGAGAGGTCCTATTTTCCATCCAGCATGACAATGTCCTCAAGAAATTGAGGAAGCTAATGGAGACTAAAGCAATAAAAAAAATCAAAAAAGTATTGCCACTTTCATAAACAAAAGGGGCATAACACAAATGAATGCTTCAATCTCTGGGACAAAATTGAGAGGCTCATCAAACAAAGACATCTCAAAAAATATGTGGTTGTTGACACTTAGGTCGAAGGGGGCAAAATTAATCAGACTCCCCATAGAGAAAGGTCAGTTAGCCCAAAGAGGGAGAACAAAGGAAAGAAACTCGTCCATGAAGATCGCTCGCCTATTCAAGGAGTAATTAACATAATTGCAAGAAGTCCCACTAGGGAGGACTCAAAATTAGCAAAAAAGGCAGACCTAGAGAAAGCTAGAGTCATCCAAAACCTCATCCGTTAAAATAACATTCCATCTATTGACGAGCATAGAGCCCATTTCTTTCACTTATAGCAACTTAGCCCATCTCTAATGAAGGAATATTGATCATAAAATTAATTGTCCCATGGTAGTCTCTATTAAGATTGCCAACTTTGAAGAGAAATAGATTTTGGTTAATAACAGCAGCTGAGCCAACATCATTTTTCTCTCAATCATGAAAAGAATGAATTTAGTCCAGCTAAAGTTTGAACCTATACATATCCCTCTGGTCGGATTTGGGGGGTTAAAAGTCATTCTGAAAGGGTCCATCAATCTCTCGACATCATTTAGGGAGGTACCCCGAAAAAGGACTTTGATGGTGAGCTATCTAGTAGTCGATGCCCCATTCACTTATAATGTCATAATTGGTCGACTAGTTCTCAATGATTTCCATGCTATTATCTCAACCTATCATATAAAAATTAAATTCTCAACCTCGACCGACACAAGTGAACTGCTGTGTAACATCAAGGAAGTTTGAAGGTGTTACAATATTTTGATTAAGTCAAGTAAGCAAAAGACTCAACCATAATTGAAGACCTTGGGAGATGTCTCTATAGCAGAATCGGAGGAGGTCCAAGCTTACAAGAAGAGAAAGTTGGAGGATTCTCAGGTGGAGCTCGTTAGGGAATTTAAAACTGTTGAGCTAAAATAAAGAAACCCCGATAATACAACTCTGATCAAGACAGATATAGGCCCCCACCTGGAATGCTTTATGGCTGATTTTTTAAGGAGAAATATCAACATCTTTGCTTGGAAAACATCTAACATCCAGGGAATTGACCCCGATGTGATTGTGTACTACCTCAATGTTGACCTCTCATACAAGCCAATCAAGCAGAAGATGAAGATGTTTAATGCCGAAAGGAACCAATCATCGAAGAGAAAGTCAGGAAACTCTTAGATGCAAGTTACATTATAAAGAATCAATATCCATCTTGGCTTTGTAATGTTGTACTCATCTCAAAAAATAAGGAACAATGGCGCATATGTAACGATTTCATAGATTTGAATAAAACTTGCCATAAAGATCCTTACCCCTTACCTCGAATAGATTTACTAGTAGATTCTACTGCTGGTTTGTGAGTTATTAAGTATGATGGATTCATTCCAAAGCTATCATCAAATATTCATGGCCCTTGAATATAGGGATAAAACTTCGTTTGTGGTTCCTAATGGAGTTTATTATTTTTTGTTCATGCCTTTTGGAATTAAAAATGTTAGAGCAATCTACTTGAGACTGGTTAACTTCATGTTTAAGAATGAGATAGGCAAGTCGATAAAGGTGTATGTCGATGACATGATTGTGAAAATAGAAAAGGCCCAAGACCATTTGCTCGACCTTAATCACTCTTTTGCAATATTGAGAGCATTTGGTCTAAAGCTAAATTCAAATAAGTGTACGTTCAGGGTTTAATAAGATAAATTTTTGGGTTATATGGTTAGTTAATAGGACATTAAGGCCAATCCACCAAAGATTCAGGCCATTTTGGACATTGCCCCATCTCAAACAATTAGAGATATGCAGTAGCTGGTCGAACGGATTATTGCCTAGGGAAGATTTATCACTCAATTAATCAACAAGAGCCTACCTTTATTCAAAATTTTCAAAAATTCCAAGAAGTTTGGTCTCCAATAGAACTACAATGTGATTAGGCATTGGTCGAGTTAAAGCAGTATTTGTCCTCGGCCCCTATGCTTGCAAAACTTATGCTTGGAGAAGTATTTCACATATACTTGGCCATCTCGAAGACATCGATCAACTTGATCTTGGTTTTGACTAGAGATGGAAGCCATCGACTAGTTTATTATTATAGTAAATCACTCCAAGGACCAGAGCATAACTACTTGGAGATCGAGAAATTTGCATTGGCCCTAGTCACCATGGTTCGCAAGCTGCGTCTATATTTCCAGTTTCATGCCATGATTATGCTGACCAACCAACTGCTGAAGTAGGTGCTGTCAAAACTAGATACCTCTAGGAGATTAAATAAATGGGCCATTGAACTAGGAGAATTTGATATTACCTTCTAGCCTAGAGCAACCATCAAAGTGTAGGTCTTGGCGAACTTAATCACCAAATAAGTCAACCTGACTGAGAAAAGTAGTAAAGCCCCTCTCACTTGGACTTTACACGTTGATAGATCTTTAACCACATCTGAAGGAGACATAGGAGTGGCTCTCCGTTCCCAGCAGCAGAGGAGTATGATTTTGCAATTAAGCTCAACTATACAATTATAAATAATAAGATGGAATGTAAGGCTCTCCTTGCTGGAATAAGGATGGTACTCAACTGAGGCATCCAACACCTGGTTATGATCACAGATTCCCAATTGATAGCAGAATAGGTCAAGGAAAATTTTGAGGCTAAGGATTCCACGATGAGCCGGTACCTAGTTGAAATGAGAAAATTGCAGAATCATTCAAAAAGTTCACCCTTAGTCAGGTACCTCGACCTGAGAATGAGCATGTAGATGCCCTCTCCAAATTTGCTAGCTTGACCAAGGGCATAAGAGATAGGATAATAACATTTTTGGTTGCCAATAGGTCATCGATCGGCCTACTCAAGGAAAATCTGGTATGGAGTATTAAGGAGACAGTCCCTTTATGGTCAGATCTGATAAAACTCTACTTGAGTCATGACACAGTCTTCGAAGACAAAATTGAGGCTTGACACCTTCGAAGACAAATTACTAAGTTTGTGCTAGACAAGCATGGCCAATTGTATAAGTGGTTGATCTTTGGACTGCCCCTGAGGTGCTTGGACCCCAACTAGGTTCATGAAGTATTGTAGGATATCCACGCAAGCATGTGTGGGAACCATTTTGGTATAAGATCCCTTACACATAAAATAATCAGGTATGGATACTTTTAGCTAACATTACTGAAAAACTCTATGGATTTTACTCAAAAATGTACATCATGCCAAGTTCATTAGAACATACTACATCAACCCCGCCGCACCCATGGTCAATGTTCAAATTTCTTGGTCATTTGACCAACAGGGGATCAACATTTTGGGCTTGCTGCAGAAGTCAACAGGTCTACAAAAGTTTATAATTATGGCAATCAAATATTTTACCAAGTGAATTAAAGTCGAGGCTATCTTAAAGATAACTAATGCAACCATCAAGAGTTTTATTTGGAAAAACATCTTCTGTCGTTTTGACTTACCTAAGATCCTTACTTCAAATAATATGACTCAATTTTAGAGCAGAAGTACTAGAAGTTGGTGAAAAGCCTTGGGAATCACCCAACACTTTACTTCAGTGGGTATTCCTCAGTCAAATGGCCAGACAAAGGTGACAAATAGAATGATCCTCGGCCATTTGAAAGCTAAGATACAAGCTACTAGCTCGAGCTGGGCAAACAACCTCCCAAGAGTGTTGTAGGCATATAGGACAACTTTCCGAATAGCCACAGGTCATAGCCCTTACAGTTTGGTCTATGGGTCCAAAGTAATCATCCCTTCAAAACTCATTCAACATACAGCTTGAGTTATTCACTTCCACCCACCTAGGAATACATCAGATTGGAAGCTCAACCTTAAGACTATTGATGAGTGGAGGTAAGAAGCTTACAACACGATGCAGCACTACAAGTCAAAGTTGGCAGAGAACTATACAAAAAGGTCAGGCTGCGGAATTTTAAGGTCAGAGACCTCATTCTCAAAAAGGTGGAAGTGTCTAAGAATATTGGTAAACTCGATCGAACCCTATACCATTGTGAAGGCATCAAAGCGCAACACTTACTGACTTGCTAATATGGATGGGGATGAGCTCCCTCATCTATGGAATGCCATCAACTTTAAAAAATTCTACATATGAAAGCACATTGTAATCATCCGCATATTCTGTGATATAAATAAAGTTCCAGCAACACTGCTACCATTTATTTGCATTGTCATAACCATATCTACCTCACACCATTCCAAGTTTCAAGCCGACCCCGTAGTCAACGAACAAGCAGTTTCACGCTGCCACACTAAAGTTTCAAGTTGACCCTATAGTCGATGAACAAGCAACTCCACTCCAAGTTTCAAGTCAACCCCATAGTTGACGAATAAGCAGCTCCATGCTACCACACTAAAATTTCAAGTCAACCCCATAGTCAACGAACAAGCAGCTCTATGTTGCCACTCAAGTTTCAAGTCGACCCCGTAACAAGCAGCTTCACACTGCCACTTAAAGGTTTCAAGTTGACCCCGTAGTTGACGAACAAGCAGCTTCACACTTCCACACTAAAATTTCAAGTCGACCCTATAGTTAACGCAAAAGTAGCTTCACATTGCCAAACCAAAGTATTAAATCAGCCATGCCATCGAGTTAAAAAAGCTATATGTTACCAACTTAAGGCTTTTTAGTCCAAACTATATAATCGACCCCGTAGTCGATCGACCAATCAACCATAAAATAATGAAAATCAACTATAAAGTCAAGCAAAGTTGTAAAAATAAATCATTAAATATGCTTAGGCAAAACTATGTGTATCTCTCAACTTTAACTAAAATTGATGACAAAGTTGTTGGATTTTCTTGATAGCTAACATGGTTGTCAACTATTCACCCATACAATTGCGACAGTAAATTTACATTCATCAAGAAAGATATGAAATTGAATTCATTCGGCAGTAGAGATATGAAAATGATCTTTCATTCATTGAAATGTTCAGTACAATAACATTCTATTCCCAAAAAAAAAAACTAACAAAAAAGCAAACAACAAAGAGAGTCTAGAGATTAAGTTTGGCTCAACACATCCCAGCCACCGTTCTACGAGTCTTCATCAAGCTCTAGCATTACCAATGCGACAAGCTGAATGGCTCAAACTAGTTATGAAAACCCCGCGATGTCGTTAATGAAATTAGTTGAGCGTAGCACGTACTGCACGACGTTGGCATGCACATCCTTTATTTGAAAGGCAAGGTCCTCAGTAAAGGCAAACTCACTCATCAATTCAGCTAGCTTGGCCTCGACCTCAATTTGTTTCTACTAGGCTTTGGTCATGGGCTTGGCGGGAACATTTGCTACAGTAACTCTCTCTTCACCTCTATCGACCGTGCCCTCTTTTGATTTTAGATAAGGCTACAACTTCTCATCGAGGGTAGGGCTTTGTCTGTCCTTATCTTCTACCCCAAAAATATAGCTAAGATACTTGAGCTGCTTTATCGCTTTTTTAAATGCATCACGAGCATCATCGATAGACAAAACTATATTCACATCCTAGAAGGTTAAGCTTACCATGAATTCTTCCACCATCTCCTACCGTATTGTAAGGAGCTATCAAGAAAAGGCTGCCTAAGCTTTCTTGAGTGCATTTGCATGGCTGACTGGTCGATCAAAGAAAGAGCTCACCTATATATCCAAGTGAGCTTTCTTCAGCACGAAGTTTATTTAATTCCTCTCCTCGATAGCCTCGACTAGCTATTGGTCCTTGGCATTAAGTTGCTCCCAGAGTTTAGCTATCTCTTTTGTCAGCTAGTCGACTTACAGTTGGGAAAACTCAAGCTAAACTTTAAAGGTCTCCAGATCCCCTCCCTTTTGCAACTCCTCTTGATCTGCCAAGGCCAACTACGATCAATGGTAAAAGTGGTTTCCCAACTGGCTCATCTAAAACAAAGAGTGTCAGTGAGTAATGGAACATTTTGAAAAAAGAACTCAACAATAAAATAGTCGACCTCACATTCACTATATTTCTATGGTATTCCAGAGCCTTGAGTGTGCCAACTTGACTCAGGCCCATGAGTCTCCCCTGGTCTTTGGAAAAGAGCCTAGTCACTATCCACTTGAGGGCGTCAGTGCCCATCATCCCTGATTGTATGATAAAGGTGGAATCAGTTACCTATATGGTAGGGTTAAGTCCAAAGCAAGGAAATTGCAGTTGGGGAAGTTGAAATAGAACCCCATCGCCACGCTTACTTAACAAGCTATAGCCGGTGACTATCTTCTCTTCACTCTTATCGCCCGCTGTCCTCTTAGGTACTAAGCCTCCCTGCTCAGTCATTTTTTTTTCTCGACTTGTAGGGCTACTTCAAACACACTCCTTTGGTTAGACAGGTTAAGGTACCTATTCGATCCAGGGTACGACAAAGGTAGTGGTCGAGCAAGTCAAGGTGGCCAGCTTTGCTACATGAGTATCTCATCAAGCAGCTACTCGACGGCTCGTCATTTCTTTGGGCTCTTGCCATAGCCACTGCTTAGCTGCGAGCTATTTCTTCTCGATCTGTCTATAAAAGACAACAAAACTATTAAAATTGAGTAAAAAGATAGAAATCTATATTGCAAAGCCAATAAAAATCACTACCTAGTCGGTCACTCACTAACAAGTCAAGCACAACTGGCGACAGGCCAACTAGCACCAGATATCTATCCTCGATTAGAATTGAGGCCTCCATCTACCCAAAATCGAGTAGGTCCCGAACAAAAGCGTTAGGCTAGCTGGGCATTTAATTCCCTAGCGTTTCCACATGCCCCCTCCACCACCCCCTTGGAATATTAAACTCTCGAAGCCCTCAAACATAAAGAGAATATTTTTTTTCCACTCCCAGCCATACGATGAGGAAAGGGCTACCAAAAATTTTTGATACAGATGGGCCGTCAAGTAATAGAACCCAGACTCCTCAGTACTACCCAATTTGCGAGATATGGGTAAATGGAATAGATTGAAAAAATTGGCAAAAGTGGTTGGCTATTCAAATAGGTGCATGAGCACAGCAAAGCTATAGATGGTAGTAAAGCAGTTGGGAAGGAATTGGGCTATACAGACCTCGAGACCCACTAGGAGGTCGACTATGGCCAATGCTAAAGAAAACCTAAGGTCGTACCTGAATCCCTCCTCAAACATTGTTATGCATCCCCTTGAAGGTCAAAATATCCTATCCCAAGGCTCGGGCACCAAAAGTTCATATTCATCAAGGATATGGTACATCTTCCTAATTCGAACTAAGTTAGCAGGGGAGATCTTAGACACTATTTCACTATGGTGATCTAGAGTAAACAATCGACCCCGCGATGCTGGCACTTCTCTAGGGCCAGCATCACCCCCAGAAATAGCCCTCTCTATACTCGAGTTGTTTAAGGCTGAGCTATCACTTAATGAACTATCAGAAATACTCTTTGGCACGCTCTCAAATGCACTTTCAACCCTAACTTTCCCATAAAATTGTATGCTCTGAGACCTATTATCCTCACTATCTAATGCAGTTGACATCTTTGCAAAGAAAATTGAAGGATAACACAAGCTTGCAAAAGAACTTACAGTGGGTAGCTCGAAAACTCTAAAGTGCATAAAGGAATTAGAGAACTTTGAAGGCAAGAACTCGACCAGATCAGAGTTCAACAAAAGTGAAAAATGAATATTTTTACTCCGCCTATTTATAGGCATTAGAATGTAAAAAATTAAGCGGCAGTAATAATTGCACTGCCACCCTTTGGCGCTTCAAATTTTTGATTTAACTGATGCATTAAATGCACAAAGTCGTCAAAAACCCAAGTCGAGTATTCAAAAATCCCAATCGAGAGTTCAAAACCCTGATTGAATACACATAACCGTCATTCAGTTGTCTACTTACTGTTCTTTTTTGTCGACAAACTCAATTAGGACCGTGAGTGGGGGGACTCATGATATGGGATAGCCCAATAGGCCTAGCCTAAAAACTATCGACCTCAGAGAAGGCCCCTGGGCCCACTTAACATGCACAGCTCCACGGCACTTTCGGACTCAATTGGGTTGAACCACTCAACCATAACCGCCTAGTCAAGTGGATTGTTCTCAATCATACCAACATGAGGCTTCAAGCCATTTTTTTCATTCAACCATTCCTTTGGTCAATCGCCTTATCTGTTTGATGATTGTCGACCAGAGTGCTCACTTTGGCACTAGCTTATATACTTGCTGCATTTAATATTCTGACAAACAACGTACCTCTATATTAATGGTGTGTGCCGCCCAGTATTATCTCTGCCACCAACTTTAGCAGGGAGGCATACCTCTAGAGTACTATTCACCTTAGAAAGCAGGAGATGATGCCAATTAAAATAGTATCGAAATTGGAAATGACAATAACCCCCAAGCAAAGATAAGAGCCCACTACACTTGATAGGGACATCTTAGACATATCACCAACCAGGAGAAGGCTATAAATACCTCATTGCTAGCTATCGTCCAGGTAATGTCATATACACTATACACTCTTACTCTACTGTTTAATTATCTCAATTCAACGAGTACTAACTTGAGCGTCAGAGTGCCTTAGCCAGGAGCACCTTGACTTGTTTAACGTTTGCTATTGGTTGCAGATCCCAGACCTCAAAACATATCACTATTGAATCATTTGACTTCCCTGATTGAATCAGCTCAAATACTATTCCATTCACTAAATACAACATCCAACCTCTTCAATTCTCATATATTTTTATTTTTTAATGCAACTATCTATTAGCTTTTGTTCACATAATATTTGTTTTTAATAAAGTACATAATCAAATTCATAGACTTTTATTTTTGGATGTTTTAATTTTTTTTTTAACTTTTCACTAAATAATTTTAAAATTTATTTTTGTAGTGCCCCCTCCTGGAATAGCACCTAAGCTAAGGCACCATTCTAGTTCAAACTTAAAATGCGATTCATAATACACTTAATAAGCCCATAACAAACTTTTTCAAACTTAATTAACCAAAAGAAACGATAGAATTTCAAGCTATCGATCACAATAAAACACAATATACATATCATGGTTCAACCCCTGAATACCCAACAAAATTATACAAACCTTATATCCTAAATAATAGTTTTGACATATCACAACATCTCTATTCCAAACTTAGCATTCGAGCGATCTGAAACTTGCACATAAGCACCTATTTAATTACAGATTGTATCTCTTCTTTAGCCCAAGCTAAAGATCTGCATTTACTATTTTATCCTGACTAAGAAATATGAATAGTACAGGGGTAAGTCTAAAGGACTTAGTGATGGATATTCTTAATAAGAAATAATGGAGATTTGTCGGGGGAAAATCCACCCAATAAATCGTCAATTTCTATTCAAAACAAAAATATATCAAGAACTAGTAAGACCAATCAATAACAAGTTCGGTATGCAGATAATGACAAGTCTAAGAACAAACAATATCAAATTCAAGACTTCTAATAGGTACTAACTCAGGGTTGTAATTGTTGGCTCGAATAGCCCGGGATCATCTCAATCGATCACAGTCAGGAGGAAATATAGACGGGTTGTCCAGTACATACAACAACTCAATGTAGACCAAGAAGCTACGCCGTCCTTATTGCTCTAAGAGAAAACAAAAACAATCAGAGTACGATCATAACAGAACAAACCTAAATATAAGATGCAGTCCAATAAATCAGAACAAACCTGTATATCAAAATCTCTTTATACTAATCAAATAAATACTCCCAAAGCGTGACAGCTTGGCAAACAATTAGTGTGCCTATACGGACTGTATGGTGCACTATGAATACCTAAGCGAGCTACTTAGCATACCGCTAATACCTAAGTGGATCACTTAGTGTATCATGGACACCCAGGCGAACTACAAGGCATGTCCCATGTATCCCAGCATTCCGTATAGGATTAGCACTCAGCCCACATACAATTCTCCAAATGAGTACAACAAGTATAACAAATACAAACCAGTGATTGGTTGCCGACAAGGAAATATAAAGAGTAGCAAGTATAGACAAGCCAACTGATCAAATAACAAGTGCAAGTACACGAGTATACCGGCAAGGCATCTGACAACAAGTCTAAGACAGATAATGATCAAGACAAGCACCAAACATGACAGAAGGAGTTCTGGGCACCAGAATAGATAGAAAATAGAATCGATATTAGAGATAATCCTCACAGGGTATTCAAATCAAGAAACCAATAACAGATGGCAAATCAGATTTCAAACAATTTTGAGTACGTATAGAAACAAAAAACCCACACAGGGGCTTATCACAATTAATAAATAGAGAGAAAAGTGCCAGATTGGCAAACCCTTACAAGGTGCAACAATTTAAGAGTAAGTTAAACAAAGTGATAACCTAAGATGGGAGACCCTCACCTTCATAGTCTTAGAAACTGCAATCACTATCAGCAGTCTACTGGCCCTTGGGTTCCAATTCCACGTCACCTAATCCAAAAGAGTATATTTATAATTAAATCTACATTCAACTTTAGATCTTACTAATATACTTATCAATATTCCAAAACCACTAATTATCCTCTTAACACAACACTTATAGAGCTTAGGTAGCACTATCGATACAAATATGCTAACTAAGCCACTAATATAGAAATAATCATAAAATTCACCTCAATTATTAAAAAAGTACAACTCGGTTCTTATTTGCATATCATCCTCATATCATTATCCCAACACATCAATAATAATCCAATTACCTCAATTAACCCACTTCTGTCATTCAAGTCTCAAATTCATAAAATTAGGATTTTCTCTTATTACAATACTCAGTAATTTCCATAATTTTATAAAATAATACTATCCAATTTTACTAAACTCATACCGACACATGCATACTTTGCATCTTAATTTCATATCATCTCAATCATCAAATTATCATATCTCAAGTTCCAATTTCATAAATCATAGTGAAATAGCCTAATTATCTTAATTAATCATAACATTACATAATTCTCATCATTCTTATTAAATCCAAATTCGGCATCTAGCACAATATGACCGAGTTCATTATGCTTACATATATATCCTACATGTCTCAGTTCTTGATCCCAGATCATAATTTTGGTCCAATTAACTAGTTTTTATATCATAAATAAGCCTAACGATTTACTTAGATTACATCAGGAATCAAATTATTTGATTAACTAGTATTTTACCCAATATTTCTCAATCAAAACCTCAAAACCACGAACTGAGTACACCATTACAATCATTAGAATGAGGAGACGAAACTGATTGAAAGTTGTCGAAGCGGCAGCCCCCAGCGATCGTAGCCGAAAAATATTGCGCCACCACCAAACTACTCCTTTCGAGCTCCTGAATCTAATGACATTATTAGTTTTGAGTTTCACGACTTGCAACACTTCCAATTGAGCTCAACAATGTCCAAGTGGGTCTTCACCATCGAGCTCTGATCACCTTTTTCCCACCACCGTCGCTGCGTGAATCTCCCATGCAAGGTCACCACCGTGTTCCTCTTACTTAGCTCTACCTAATTCTAGCCTCAAACTTGCGTTTGACCATCGGAAAGTTACAAACCCATCAACTACCATGGAGCACCACCCTCGATTTCCTTTCGCGGTGGCTTACTAGCTGGTCTTCAACTGTGCCTGGTTGCGCTATCGTGTAGCTAAAGTTGAGGGAAAGGTTGTGATTGGTTTGGTTGGTGAAATAGACATCGCCGAAAGGAGTTTGCCGGAGGTGATGTCTTCGGTCGAGAGAAAGAAAAAACAAGAATAAGGGAAGAAAAGTGAGGGAAAGGAAAGAAGGAAATGAAAATGAAGCTTTTGCCAATTTGTTTTAAAATTGAATTTTCCAATTTTGCAATTCAGTGCAACATTTACTTCCTTCTTCAATTAGGTTCTTGCAACTTTCTCAAAATTATGATTTGATCCCATTGGCCAAAATACTTACATACTACCCCCAAAAACTTCTTAAAATGTGCATTGAGGTCTTCCCAAGTTGCAATTCAACCCCAAAAATCTTTTAAAAGTGCAAATCAAGTATTGGTAGATAATAAATTGACCCCCAAAACTTTCTAAAATCTTGCAATCAAGTCCTTTTGATTATTTTTCGAGCCCAAAAATCTGATCAATTTACATCTTGAATTCTAAACCCTTATTTCTCAAAATACTGAATTTCAAGGGTTACAATTTTTTATGGCACAATGTGTAGGAGAAGTCTTTATTTGTTGTAAATTGTTAAATACTAAATCTTAAAACTTTAAATTTAATTTTACTAATTACTTGATATTGTTGCAATATTTTTATTTTAATATTATTATTTTAGTTATATTTATAATTCAATAATTATTTTAATATATAGTAATTTTAAAGAATCCATGCATAGCATGGGGATAATGCTAGTACTATTATATATAATACAATGATATGGAATCCATAATTGTGCAATTTTGACCAAATTTTGAATTCTTAGAATTTTAAGTTTTTTTAATTAAATTTAAAAATTAATTTTTAGTTATTAAATTTGATATTATTTATTCCTTTTAAAGATATTTGATTTTTTGGAATCATTTTCTTGATTAGAACAATATTCTTTATTTATCTCTAATATCAAAAAATAATTGTATTTTATCTACAAAATCTTTTCCATCTCTACTTTCAATATGTGGAAGATATCTTGATCATTTGAACTTTACAGTTTGATAAGCATTTCATGATTTTCTCTTATGTTTAATAACTAATTTATATCTATACCACCATATATAAAGTTTTTCAAAAGTCATCAATCTATATATCAATACTATTATATATAGCACAACGGTGTAGGACCCATAATCATACAATTTTTATTTTATTTGTGCAATTTAGGTCAAATGAAAAATTCTTAGAATTTTGAGCATTTCAATTCATTTAAAAAAATTTTATTATTTGTTGATTATTATCTCTAACCGATATGATTGTATCTTATCTTTAATTTTCTTTTATTCAAAATTTAAAATATATCTATCTATCTATACTATTATACTAGCATTATCCCCATGCTATGCATGGATTCTTTAAAATTACTATATGTTAATATAATTATTGAATTATAAAAATAACTAAAATAATAATATAAAAATAAAAATATCGCAAAAATATCAAGTAATTAGTAAAATTAAATTTAAAGTTTTAAAATTTAGTATTTAAAAGTTTGCAAAATATAGAGCTATCTCATATACATTATGTAATAAAAAATAAATTTTAAAATTATTCAATGAGAAGTTAAAAAAAAATTAAAACATCCAAAAATAAAAATCTATGAATATGATTATGTACTTTATTTAAAAAAATATTATGCAATCAAAAGCTAAAAGATAGTTGTATTAAAAAATAAAAATATATGAGAATGATATAGAATACAAGATTGATGGCTTGAAAATTGTTTGAAAAAATTTAAAATTATAATACTTTAAGATTATTTTAAACTTAAAAGAGGGTGAGTATATATTAAGTTAAAACTTAAAATATAAAGAATTAAATAATTTATTAGTTGCCAAGGATTAGAAAATTCTTATTTAATTTTAATTTTTGATTAAAAATCAATTAAATCAAGATAAAACTATGATAGTAAAGATAAAAAAAATTTAAAAATTAAAATAATTACAAAGTTGACATCAATAATAGTATATAAGTTTACAGAAACCTTTTAATTTGACTCATAGCTTAATTATCGAATTATTAAGTGTAGAAAAAAGTTTGATATTAGTAAAATTATAATAAGTTGATAAAGTAATTATAAGCTCAAATTAATTTTAAATAGGAGTTAGTGATAGGATATGAAGATGAAATTAAAATGTAAAATAAAATATAAAAAAATAAATTATTATGTTCATTTCAATTTTATTGTATGAATGTAATTGAATCTTTATATTATATTTCGCAAATAGCAGAACAAAAGTGAATAACAAAAAAAGTTGTTAACCTTCAAACAATAAAAATTTAATAAAAAAATAAAAAATAAATATATATAATGATAAACTGAATAATGTCTAGAGTTATAAACTTAAAAAGCTAACAGGTTTATTTTTTATTGAAATAGCCATCTCATAATTTATTTAAATATATCAAAAATTATTTAAGAATATATATATTGATGTAGTATATAAAATTTCTAAAAAGAGTTTGAATTATATATACATAATTACAAATATATGAATATAAATTAAAATTAAATGACATACTTCTAAAATTATAAATATTCAAAAAGTGAAATAAATTTTAGAAATATTAAAACAAAAAAAAATAGATCCCATCCTATAAAACTATAAACTTAGATGAGCCAAAAAAAAGTGAATTGAAAAATAAATTACAAAATTTAAAAATGAATTAATAACTTGATTCTAAAAATGAGTCAAAGGATGCTAAATGTATAATAATTTAAATAAAAAAAATTAAATGACAAAATTTATCAATAATTAAAGAGAAAAATGTAACTAACAAAAATTAAATTAAATTAAAAATATTAAGTGCAATTAATAAGTCTCATAATAAATGAAGTGATAACATAAACTAAGTAATAAACAAAAAAGATATAGAAATTTACGAATTTAATAGTGATGAAAGCTAAATGATAGACTTTATTTACGTTGAAAAGAAAATTATAGCAATAAAATTCAAAAAATCTCTTCCATCATGTAATACACCTAAAATAAACCAAAAAAGAAAAGAAAAGAAAAAAAAAGGTCAACAATAAAATCAAATAAACAATAACACTTTGAATAATGAACTAAAGATGCATACAAAGAGATAGAAGAAAATAATGCCAGAAAGTAAAGAGGACACAAAGAATAACGTAAAAAATGCTAGAACCTGAAAAAATAATGAAATAACTTTTGAAAAACATTATATATAGTGGTATAAATATAAATTAGTTGTTAAAAATAAGAGAAAATTATGAAACACTTATCAAACTATAAATTCAAATGATAAAAAAATCGTCCATATATTAAAAGTAGATATGAAAAAGATTTTGTGGATAAAATGTAATTATTTTTTGATATTACAAATAAATAAAGAATATTATTTTAATCAAGAAAATGATTTGAAAAAATCGTATATCTTTAAAAGGAATAAATAATATCAAATTTAATAACTAAAAATCAAATTTTAAATTTAATTAAAAAACTTAAAATTCCAAGAATTCAAAATTTGGTCGAAATTGCACAATTAAGGGGTTTCACATTTTTTTCTATATGTAATAATACAGATATATAGATAAATTTAAAATTTGAAAATGAAACAAAGTTAAAGATAAGATACAATTACATCAATTGAAGATAATAATTAACAACCAATGAAATTTTTTAACTAAATTAAAAAATTCAAAATTCTAAGAATTTGATATTTGGCTAAAATTGCACAATTATGGGTCTCACACTGTTATGCTATATATAATAATATAGATATAATACAATGATGTGGAACCCATAATTATGCAATTTTGACCAAAATTTGAATTCTTGGAATTTTGAGTTTTTAAATTAAATTTCAAAATTGATTTTTAGTTATTGATTTTGATATTATTTATTCCTTTTAAAGATATCTGATTTTTTGAAATAATATTCTTGATTAAAACAATATTCTTTATTTATCTCTAATATCAAAAAATAATTGCATTTTATCCACAAAATCTTTTCCATCTCTACTTTCAATATGTGGAAGATTTCTTAATCATTTGAACGCTATAGTTTGATAAGTCTTTCATGATTTTCTCTTATCTAAAGTCTTTCAAAAGTCATTGCATTATATTCTCATGTTCTAGCATTTTTTTCACTCTATTCTTTGTGTGCTCTTTATTTTCTAGCATTTTTTTCTTCTATCTCTTTGTGTGCATCTTTAGTTTATTATTCAAAGTATTTATTGTTATTTGATTTTATTGTTCACCTTTCTGATTTTGATTTCTTTTTTTTTTTTTTGGTTTATTTTAGGTATATTACATGATGAAAGAGATTTTTTAGATTTTAATGCTATAATTTTCTTTTCAACCTAAATAAAGTCTAAAATTTAGCTTTTATTACTATTAAATTTGTAAATTTCTATATCTTTTTTTATTACTACTTAGTTTATGTTATCAATTCATTTATTACAAGATATATTAACTGTGCTTAATATTTTTAATTTAATTTTATTTTTTTTAGTTACATTTTTCTCCTTAATTATTGATCAATTATGTCATTAAATTTTTATTTTGTTTAAATTATTATACATTTAGCATCCTTTTACTCATTTTTTTGAACAAGTTATTAATTTATTGTTAATTTTGTGATTTATTTTTCAATTCGCTTTTTTTTTTTTGCTTATTTAAGTTTATAGTTTTATAGGATGAGATTTATTTTTTTTTAATATTTTTAAAATTTATTTCACTTTTTGAATATTTATAATTTTAAAAATATGTCTTTTAATTTTATTTCATATTCATATATTTATAATTATGTATGTATAATTTGAATTCTTTTTAAAAAATTTATAAACTACATCAATATATATTCTTAGATCATTTTTGATATATTTAAAAAAATTATGAGATGGTTATTTCAATAGAAAATACACCTATTAACCTTTTAAGTTTATAACTCTAGACATTATTTAGTCCATCAAAATATATAGACTTTTATTTTATTTTTTTAAATTTTGATTGTTTGAAAGATTAACAACTTTTTTTTGTTATTCACTTTTTTCTGCTATTTGAGAAATGTAATATGAAGATCCAATTACGTTCGTATGAAATAATTGAGAATAAATATAATAATTTATTTTATATTCTAATATCCTCATACCCTATCACTAATTCCTATTTAAAATTAATTTTGAGCTTATAATTACTTTATCAATTTACTATGATTTTAACTTTGCACTGCTAATATCATACTTTTTTCTTCACTTAATTATTCAATAACTAAATTATGAGTCAAATTAAAAAGTTTCTATAAACTCATATACAAATATTGATCTTAACTTTGTAATTATTTTATATATTTATTTAAATGTTTTTAATTTTTTTTATCTTTACTTTCATAGTTTTACCTTGACTTAATTGATTTTTAATCAAAAATTAAAATTAAATAAGATTTTTTTAATCCTTGGCAATTAATATATTATCTAATTTTTTATATTTTAAATTTTAACTTAATATTTATACTTTAAGTTTTAACTTAATATTTTTCCATCCTCTTTTAAGTCCAAAATAATCTGAAAATATTATAATTTAAAATTTTTTCAAATAATTTTCAAGCCATCAATTTTGTGTTCTATATCATTCTCATATATTTTTATTTTTTAATGCAACTATCTGTTAACTTTTGATTGCATAATATTTTCAATTTTTTAATAAAGTACATAATCATATTCATAGATTTTTATTTTTGGATGTTTTATTTTTTTTAACTTCTCGCTGAATAATTTTAAAATTTATTTTTTATGAAATATTGTACATGAGATGTCTTTATATGCTGCAAACTTTTAAACACTAAATTATAAAAATTTAAATTTAATTTTGCTAATTACTTGATACTTTTGCGATATTTTTATTTTTATATTATTACTTTTATAATATTTATAATTCAATAATTATATTAATATATAGTAATTTTAAAGAATCCATGCCTAGCACGGGGATAATGCTAGTATTGTTCTAATCAGAAAAATGATTTCAAAAATTAGATATCTTTAAGAGGAATAAATAATATCATATTTAATAACTAAAAATTAATTTTTAAATTTAATTAAAAAACTCAAAATTCTAAGAATTCAAAATTTGATCAAAATTGCACAATTATGAGTTCCACATTGGTTTGCTATATATAATAATATAGTTAAGTAGATATATTTTAAAATTTGAATAAAAAAAATAGAGATAAGATATAATCTTATCGGTTAAATATTATAATCAATAAATAATGAAATTTTTTTACATCAATTAAAATGTTCAAAATTCTAAGAATTTGCCATTTGACCAAAATTGCACAATTAGAATCAAAATTGCATAATTATGGGTCCCACACCATTGTGCTATATATAATAGTATAGATAGATAGATAGATATATTTTAAATTTTGAATGAAAGAAAGTTAGAGATAAGATACAATCATATCGGTTAAAGATAATAATCAATAAATAATGAAATTTTTTTAAATGAAATAAAATACTCAAAATTCTAAGAATTTGCCATTTGGCCAAAATTGTAGAATTAGAATTAAAATTGCATAATTATGAGTTCCACACCATTATGCTATATATTGTTGTACAGATATGTTTTGAATTTTGAATGAAAGAAAAGTAGAGATAAAATACAATCTTATTGATTAGAGATAATAATCAACAAGTAATGAAATTTTTTTAAATAAATTAAAATGCTCAAAATTTTAAGAATTTTCCATTTGGCCAAAATTGCACAATTAGAATTAAAATTACATAATTATAGGTCCCACACCATTGTGCTATATAATAGTATTAGCATTATCCCCATGCTATGCACGGATTCTTTTAAATTACTATATATTAAAATAATTGCTGAATTATAAATATAACAAAAATAATAATATAAAAATAAAAATATCACAAAATATCAAGTAATTAGTAAAATTAAATTTAATATTTAATATTTAAAAGTTTGTAATATATAAAGACATCTCATTTACATTATGTCATTAAAAATAAATTTCAAAATTATTTAGCAAAAAGTTAAAAAAAAAATTAAAACATCCAAAAATAAAAATCTATGAAGCTAATTATGTACTTTATTAAAAAAGAAAATATAATGTGATCAAAAGCTAATAGATAGTTGCATTAAAAGATAAAAATACATGAGAATGATATAGAACACAAGATTGATGGCTTGAAAGTTGCTTGAAAAAAATTTAAAATTATAATATTTTAAGATTATTTTGGACTTAAAAGAGGATGAGTATGTATTAAGTTAAAACTTAAAATATAAAGAATTTTAGATAATATATTAGTTGTCAAGGATTTGAAAAATCTTATTTAATTTTAGTTTTTGATTAAAAATTAATTGAGTCAAAACAAAACTATGATAGTAAAGATAAAAAATTAAAATAAATGTATAAAACAATTACAAAGTTAATATCAATATTAGTATATAAGTATGCATAAACCCTTTAATTTGACTCATAGCTTAGTTGAATAATTACAAAGTTAAAATCATAGTAAATTGATAAAGTAATTATAAGCTCAAGATTAATTTTAAATAGGAATCAGTGATAGGATATGAGGATGAAATTAGAATGTAAAATAAAATATGAAAGAAAAAATTATTATGTTCATTTTCAATTTTTTTGTATGAATGTAATTGGATCTTCATATTATATTTCGCAAATAGCAGAAAAAAAGTGAATAACAAAAAAAATTGTTAACCATTCAAACAATCAAAATTTAAAAAAATTAAATAAATAAAATTATATATGTATATATTTTGATAGACTAAATAATGTCTAGAGTTATAAATTTAAAAAGTTAATAGGTGTATTTTCTATTGAAATAACCATCTCATAATTTTTTTAAATATATAAAAAATGATCTAAGAATATATATATATAGATGTAGTATATAAAATTTTTAAAAAGAGTTTGAATTATACATATTTATACATACATAATTACAAAGATATGAATATAAAATAAAATAAAATAAAATGACATACTTCTAAAATTATAAATATTCAAAAAGTGAAATAAATTTTAAAAAATATTAAAATAAAAATAAATCTCATCCTATAAAACTATAAACTTAGACGAGCAAAAAAAGCGAATCGAAAAATAAATTACAAAATTTAACAATAAATTAATAACTTGATTCAAAAAACGAGTAAAAGGATGCTAAATGTACATGATTTAAATAAAATAAGAAAAATAAGAAAAATGCAACTAATATAAATATAATTAAATTAAAAATATTAAGCACAATTAATAAATCTCATAATAAATGAATCAATAACATAAACTTAGCAAACAAAAATGATATAGAAATTTACAAATTTAATAGTAATAAAATTTAAATGATAGACTTTATTTAGGTTGAAAAGAAATTATAACATTAAAATTCAAAAAAATCTCTTCCATCATGTAATATACCTAAAATAAACCAAAGGAAGAAGAAAACAAAATAAAAAAGGTGAACAATAAAATCAAATAGACATAAACAATAAACACTTTAAATAATGAACTAAAGATGCACACAAAAAGATAGAAGAAAAAAATGCTAGAAAATGAAGAAGACATGAAGAATAGAGTGAAAAAAAACCTAGAACCTGAGAATATTAATAAAATGACTTTTGAAAGACTTTATATATAGTGGTATTGATATAGATTAGTTATTAAAGATAAAAGAAAATCATGAAAGACTTATCAAACTATAGAGTTCAAATGATCAAGAAATTTTCCACATATTGAGAGTAGAGATGGAAAAGATTTTTT
>JACGDI010005646.1:253125-298511 GCA_014898725.1 Jacaranda copaia | reverse complement strand
GTCATTGATTGAAAAACATTGAAACGGGCTATGCTAGTATGGAAGTCAATTGGGTCTAGACTTTCTTTCTAAGCTTTTATAGATTAAGAGGGTGTTTGGGTAAGTTTATAAGCTATTTAAATTATTTTATAAGATGTTTAAAAGTTTATAAGATTATAAAAAATATTTATTAATTTTTTTAAAAAGGAGCTTATAAAATTTGAAAATAAGATATTAACATCTTATAAGCTCTTTTAAAAAAAGTAAAGAGGCTCTAATTTATTTTTAAGATTCTAACAAGCTCTTTTATTTTAACCATTTTAATTACAATATTGTCATTACTAATATCTTATAAGCTTTAAAATTTTATTTTATCTAAAAACTTCAATAACTTATTTTAAAAATAAAATATAACATCTTATAAAATATAGGGGCTTATAAGATGTTTTAAATAAGTTTAGTCAAACACCCTTTAAGTAAAAGTTAATTAGGTTCCTTACTAAAATTCTTTATAACAAATAATTGTATAGTTTATGGGTATGTTTGGATATATAAATAGGATTGATAAAATTACAATGATATGGTGGAATTACATTGTTACAGATAATATAATATTATGTTTGGTGATTATGATTATACATTTTGGATATATATTTATTTTATTAATCTCTTATATGGATATAAGGATTAAATAATTGAGCTAATAAATTTACTAATTAAAATACCTATTATAATAAGACAAACTGAATATTCGATTTTGTGAATTTGCATAGGTATAATTGTCAATTGACTAATTTCTTATTCCCACTTTCAATTTGGATTATACAATCAGGGTCTGATTGAAATAATTAATTATCAATTAAATATAAAATAAAGGACCGGACTCTTTATCAGTTTTCTGCTTTTCTCACTACATTTAAATACTTGATGGAGTTTGATAAAATTATTTATCAAACTATGTTCAACAAATTAAATGTGCCCATATGTATTAAGTTTGACAAAACTTTAAGACTATTTAGTGTGAAAAAAAATAAAATTTAAGAATATTTTATAAGAATAATTGAAATTTAACTTCTATTTATATGTTAATGTGTGTGTATAATTCTAAGTCTGCCATTCCCCACACATGGATATGAATTGTACCTCCACCTAACGCAACATAGAGTATGAAGTAGTTACACTATAATTCAAACAGTTAATAAGGTCAAGTGGTTTGTAGTTTAGTGACATAAATTTTTTATATAATATGGGAAATTAGAAATTCGAACTTGAACAAACTCCTAATATATATGCGTGTATGTAAATTAAAAAAAAAATAATTTCAACAGCCAATATGAAGTGGGGTTTCATGGTGCATGGACTTTCCACAATTAGAATGGTCCCAAACTTTACAAAAATGTTGAAAGTTATCCTCAAATATTTGAAACTTCTTTCATAGCCACTTAAAAACCTTAGCCTCGCAAGTCAATGTTGTTTCAGTTCTTGATTTTTATTTTAAAATTTCTACCATAGTATTAATTAAATTATTTCAAGGTACAAATAATCTACTCTACCACAAAAATAAAAAATAATAATAATAATGCAACATCAAATGCGGTAAGGAACTACAATCCTAACTTACAACATTAAATTGTATATATTAATATCTTAACCATCTCAAATTCTTCACTTGTTTGTATATTTATTTGTGTCGGCATCCCAAAATTTTATTAAAATTGACTCTTGTGCCCATTTATGCAAGCACCTCTCCTCAATCCCAGAAAAAAAATTCTGTTAACACTTATGAAGTAGTACTACTACTAGCGTATCCATATGCATCTTGCCAACAATTTGTCCCCGATCAACAGCTTCTGGAATTAGCACTTTTTCACTTTCTTTAGCAAAACCCCCAGTTCTGCTTTTTTCTACGCATGTCTTCACTTGTAAAAAAACAAACCCCACCTCGGCTATTTGTCGTCAGCCCCTTCCCACAACCCGCCCCAAATAAGCATAAAACTCCTTTTCTTTAGATTCTTCGTCTCTCACTGTGGAAAAGAATCAAGGGTTTTGTGCTGGGAGCACTGCTGTATAGCAGCAGAGATTATCTGGGTAAAGAATCTTGTGGAATTTCTCGACTCTTACTGATGTTATGGTGATTCTTTTTTCTATTTCCTTTTGGTTTTTGGTTATTTTGAATTTAAGGGTTATTTAAATACTCCATATGTTGTCTTAATCGCTAAGAAATGCGTAAAGGTTGAATCTTTATCGACGTTAACTCTGTTTATTGTTTTCTGGATGGTGTTGCTCAACAGTTGACTTTGCTTGCTTGCTTGTTTTATCGCTTTAGCTGATTATTTACGGATAATATAGTGTTTTTTTTGACGGATTTTGCTTCTCAGTGAAATGGGTTTGATTGCTGTATCGACTTAGAATTGGTGCGGTTAAATTCCAATTTAGGTGCCATGAGAACTTTAACATAGGAAAAGATACATCAATTTACTTACGATACTTAGTTGACATTCATAAAAAGTATCTATTGAATTATGAGTTCAATACATCCTGTTTAGCAGAAAGACGGGTATTCCTTGCTCATTATCAGACAATCACTTATTCACAAACTTCGTGTGGGACTAATACTTTGCATTTCTCATCTCATGGAAAACCCTTTTCGCTCCGCTTAGCCTTATCCCCCTCTAGGGGGATTTTAGTGATAGGTTCTATAGGAACTGGACGATCCTATTTGGTCAAATAACTTTTTGTTATTTAGATTGAATGAAATAGATTATGGTCAACTAAGTGAGGGTACTTCTGTTTGGCTGAGACAATGGAGCCTGTTTACATTGATGTATAAAATTTGAGAGAATCTAGTGCAAATGATTGAACTTTTTCTTATGCTGATTGATTAAAGATTTATGTGATGGGATGTAGTAAATGGAATAGATTTCGTTCTAGGAGGATGGACGAAAGGTAATTCTTTTAATGGATATCCAAATCAAAAGATGAAAGCCTAAGTGGTAAGTTTTTTGGAAATGTTTAACAAGTGATTCTGTGATTGGTGATATGTGACTCAATATTAGATGTGCTTTTTGAGGTTTTCAATTGATATTGAGGATTGAAGGGTGTACAAATGAGTACTTTGTGAAGGTAGGGGCCAATTAACTGCATAATATTTTATGTCATGTGCTACTGCACTAGGTTCTTTGAATGAATGTATTTTTATTGCTTTCTTTAGGTCTTGATTATATCAGACTACCTCAGACATGCGAGAAAAAACTTTGAGGTAAGAGCCTGGCTTCAGCCTGTGGCAAATCAGTCAAACTCTATGCAATTGGATACACTGGGCTTTCTGCATTCATAATATGAACTATAACTTTCCTTATTTATTTTGCCAAGACAGTTCAGTTTGACTTTTTGATCATTAGTCGTGAGAAAAGCATTTCTTTACTACTATTAAATTGTTTTGTGATTTTAATCTAAGACACCTTCTTGAGATTTTCAAACCCTCTTGTGGATTATTTTCAAGAGGTGATGGACGAAAAGACAACATACATAACACCACAATCTGTAGTAATTTTCCGTGACATGTAACTACTGTTATTTTAATTCTCAGGGTCATCAGCCCTTCATATTTTTACTAGTAGCTACTTCCATTGCTGGCAGCTTTATCTACTTTAGATTTGTATCCAATTGCTACTTCCATTGCTGGCAGCTTTATCTACTTTAGATTTGTGGCGACATTCTCTACTATCAGATGTTTGTCTTTTTCCTCCACATAATCTTTAGGCATGTATGGGATGTATTTACAGGTCACATATAGAAATTCTGTTTGCCAATGGAGTGTTTATTGCTCTGACTTTGGAAACTAGCTTCCACAAAAGAAAGAAATTTGTGCAGACAATGTGTAGATTAACTTGGGCACAAACAAAATATACTGTTCTGATTCAACAGAAAGAACTAAGAAGGGGGTTTATGTTTGGAATCCAGTGATTTAGTCTCCACTGGCAAAAAAATCTCCCCCATTTGTGTATTAGATTTCTTTGAGGGTCATCTCTACTACAGTAAATTACATTGTATTTCCCTTGCATCCACTAACCTTTCTGTTCTTCAGTGAAAGTGTTTTCCTCCTGTTCAGCTAAATTCACCCGTCAATGACTCTTCAATCATCGTCTATCTTGTTGAACATCTTTGGCGAAAGTTTGTACCATATGAAAGACTTTTAGATTATTGTTCATCGAAAGAGATATTGAAGAACACAGTGCCTAAAGTCGATACGGATGGAGCAAAAGATCATATAAGTATTCTATTAGTGGTGCATTGGGTTATTACTGTTTGCTTTTTGGGTTAATAGCTTTGCCACATGTCTTTCTATGCATCCACCATAAATTGTTTCTTGACTTATTAAGTTAAAGGGATGATTACAAAAACCTCTCTTAAGATTTGGTATAACTATAGGTAGAGGTCCTGGGTTCAAAATTTGGAGAGAGTGTCATTTCATCACAATGAGAGAATGATGCCATTTCTTGACTTTAAATTTTATCATAAGCTAGAAGTAACAATTTTATGGGAAGGTAGTATTAATCGAATAAAATCTCAGAAGGATTTGCCTAAATATGGACAAATTTCAGTTGGATGTTTTTGTAAATTCTGACAAGTAATAGGGATTTAAAACTGGTCTTTTTACAAATAATGATGTCAAGTTTATAACAAATGACTGGGGTTATATGCAACATGACAAAAAGTGTTCCGGGGGTAGATGTAAATAGGCAGTTTACCAGTACTTGAGAGGTCTTTCGCTTCCTTCACAGTTTGAAAAATTTTCAAATTCCTGAATCAGTCAATTTGAAGGCAATATTGGATTTTTATTCTTTTTAACTGATGTTCTCATTTTAAACCACCTTGATGGCTGGGATTTTTTAGACGAGAACAAACATTAAGCATACTGGATTTAATTATTCAAACCTCATAGTTTACCTTCATTTGCAAAACTTGAGGTGAGGTCTATGTAATTATCTCTAAGTATGATTATCACTTAGTTAAAATATGACCTAAACTGATTGCCCTATCTCTCAGGAGAGCCCTAGATGCATTTTCTGGTAAGCTTATACAAGAATCATCTCTACTGTAATGGCAACTGAAAGCCCCGTTAGGATATTGGAAGGGACAGACAGATGGCAAACACTCAACCAGTCTACTAGATATGGACCATCATCTGCCAAAATGGCCATTGAGGGTCTGGGTTTGTTCCTGAAAGATCATAGGTGTCAAAGCCTTGAAAAGGATGTCATACCAAGTCGGAGTGAAAGTGCACCCCCAAGCATGGAAGGTTCTATAACAGCAATTGAAAATATCTTTTCCCACCGGAAATCAGCGTTGAATCCCAGCTCAACACATCTAAGCATATCTGCCATTAACTGTGAGCCTGAACTGCAGTTTCATGCTGATCCACCTTCCTCTTCGTCATTTCATGGTAGTGAAGCCAATTTGGACCGAAGGTTAAGCGGGCCTCTCAACTCGTTGCATAGCTATCACATATTTCAATACAGTGGCAGTGCAGGCCGTGAGAAAATGATTCATGTTAAATGTGCTGATGGCTTGCATGTGCCTAGGAACAGCCTTCCTGCTCATGAGGAAGAGTCTGAGGATGATCAATCATCTGAACAGAGTGCATCTGTGTTTATGGAGAAAGCTGCTTTGGGTTACCACAGTTGTTCTTTGGACTCAACACAGGTAAAATATGCTTTATGTGAAGAAAAAAAGGTGTTTTAGCGTAAATTTAGTATCAATTCTTCCAATAATATCCATCACGCTTGTGTGGACATCTTCTGTTGTGGAAAGATGTAAATGTGCACCCAACCCTGTTCATCCTTTCTTAATTTTTTCAGGCAGAACTAATTAAAATAAAAAGTGTCCTGGCTCCTCTACATTTTTGCTTTTAGTGAGGATTTGGGTCGCATTTCTTGCAAAAGTTTTACCACTTCTAATGTTCAACAGCCAAACTGCCAGAGACTTGCTGTTGTTAGAGTGCCTGAGACATAGCATTTCTGCATGCTCTTATATACTTGCAATTTTAAATCAAAAGCATCATGTTGCAGGAAGATTCCTACCACGCTTCATCACCTTCATATGATCAGTGTCACTCCTTGAGCCGTAAATCCACAGAAGAAACAATTATTTCTGATGCTGACTCCCGTATCCTGCATGATATATCAGTTACCATATCATCTGCTGGTACAAATACTCACTGCTCAGATGATATGAGGCAAATCTTGTCAGTTGATGGCATAAGAGGCCTATCAGTTGGGGCACCTGTACATGAAAGAGAATTCAATGCAGTAAAAGTTGGTGTGCAGGATAATCTCTCAACTCCAGGGGCTGGTGATGTAGATAGTGCTCATATCGCCGCTGTAAAAAGTGTCAATATGTCAGACTCCAACAAGTTTTGTAAGAAAGAGCAACCCTTCCCCCAAAATAATGTGCTGCAACAGCAGGCTGCTCAGCGAGAAAGCAATTCTTCTCAAGCTCAGGGCTCTTACCCTCAGATTATCTATCCAGGACTAGCACATCCATATGGTAGCTTGAATCAGTTTCATTATGGTTATTCAAATGTTTCAACGGCAGAGGTTCAACCAATACTTCATTCATCTGGATTCACGCCTCCACTATATGCCAATGCTGCTTCTTTTATGACTTCACCTACTGCTTTGTATCCCAATTTGCAGCCTGCTGGCTTCTTCACTCCACAATACAGCCATGGTGGATACAACTTCAACTCTGCAGTTTTACCCTCATATCTGGCTGGATATCCCCACCAAGGTGCCGTTCCTCTGCCTTCTGATGGTGCTTTCTTTCCCACTCCCGGAGTTTCAAATGGAGGAAGTGTTCATGCTTATGATCTACAAAATCTGCTTAAGTTTTATGGCCAAGTTGGGGTTCCTTGGCAACCTTCTTTTCATATGCAGTATTTCCAATCACCTGTACGAGATTCCTATGGTTCATACAGTCATTTTGATCACCAAACACCGAGAGACGGTGAAGTTGTGAACCAAGTGAATTCTCGTGACTCAAAAAAGGGGGCGGAGCTTGTTGGCTTATCAAGCAACTATAAATCTCAACACTTAGCTGGTGCAGGTTATAACAATTTGAATCTCAAAAGAGAGAATATGTCAAGTCATTATCATTTTGGAAGCCCAACCAATGTGGGTCGGTTAGTGCAGTTTCCTGCTGCTTCTGTTGCTAGTCCAGTTGCACAGTCAAAACCTGCTTCGGGGATCAACTTTCCTGGAGGGAGATATAACATGAGTCTTTCTCACTCTTCTAGTGGTAACCCTAGTAAAACTAATGGACAAAGTCAGAACTGGAATGACATGAATTCATATTCTTTTCTTGAAGAACTGAAATCTGGTAAAGGTCAAAGATTTGAGCTGTCTGATATAGTGGGACATATTGTTGAATTCAGGCAAGGTTTTTGCAGACTTCATTTTTTGTTCTTTGAAAGCACTAATTACTGGTGGGACTAATATGTTATTTGTGATTTCAACTTCAGCATTGATCAACATGGAAGTAGATTCATTCAGCAGAAGTTGGAGACTTGCAATGTTGAAGAGAAATCATCTGTTTTTAAGGAAGTTGTACCTCATGCTTCCAAACTAATTACTGATGTTTTTGGCAACTATGTTATTCAAAAGGTGTGGTATCAAATTTTATCTGGGGAACTTTTACTTTGTATGCTCACCATTATCCATATAACCCCATGATTTTTTTTATGCCATGAATGCCATTCAGCTTTTTGAATATGGGAACCCAGAGCAAAGGAAGTGCCTTGCAAATCAACTGGAAGGTCAAATCCTGCCATTAAGTTTGCAGATGTATGGCTGTCGTGTAATCCAAAAGGTAAATATCCTGCCTTGAGTGTACGCCACTGGTCGTGAGTATTTATATGCATGTTTTGTGCTGCTTCAAAGCAGTGGTGCCATAATGTTTTACCTGTTGGCGAGTCATTCTTATACACCCATCTTCCAAGCATTCATCTTCCTCTCTTTCATCTCCCTGGGCATGCGCTCTGCATATTATATTGTGTTGGTGTCATATTAGTGTACCAGAATATATTGATAGAGGGATGGAAGGCAACTATTTGGGCAGAGAACTAAATTGTAGTTGGCTCGATGAGGCCAACACCTCTTTTTCATGTTGTTTAAAGTAGTAACTGTGAACTTCTTAGGTCTGATCAGTTATCATTGCCCACATCTTTGAGACAAGACGTGTTTCTCAGAAAAGAAAGAAATACATATTCTTACAAGTGACATGCTTTGCCACTTCTAAAAAATCATAAACTGTGAACCTTTGTCAAGAATAAAGTTGTGGTTTCATTTTGATGATAATATAGTTTCTTTCATATTCTTCTTGTATACTAACTTGGCTTCATTCAGTCTTTCTTTCTGAGATATCACACCAACAGGAAAATTAGTTCTGATCTTTGGTTGATATCTGCTGTAGGCTCTTGAGGTTATTGATTTAGAACAAAAGGCAAGGCTTGCGAGAGAGCTGGATGGACATATAATGAGATGTGTTCGGGATCAAAATGGAAATCATGTTATACAAAAATGCATTGAGAGTATTCCCACAGATAATATTCCTTTCATAATTTCTTCTTTCCGCGGGCAAGTCGCCACACTTTCAGTGCATCCTTATGGTTGCCGTGTTATACAGGTAATTTTACATTTGTAGCCAGGAGGGAAGGTACATACTTGTTTATCATTTGGGTCAGTTTTGTTTTTTCTAACAAACTTGAGGTGTTCATGTTTTTTGGGTTTGTAGAGGGTCCTGGAGCACTGTAATGATGATGCGCACACACAGTTCATAGTGGATGAGATTTTGGATTCGGTTTGCTCACTTGCTCAAGACCAGTATGGCAACTATGTCACGCAGGTTGGTTTCTCTTTTTGCTTTTAGTTGTTTCTGTGTTCTGTTTATTTTCTTTTTTCATTCTTTTGTTTCTCTACTTCTGCTTTTTTGGGTATATAAATGGTAAATGGATTCTCATTATCTGTATTAATGATTGAATGATAGTTATATGCCAGCACAGGAAGTATAAAATTTTCATGACTTTTTTAAATTTGAGTTGAAATTTAATTGTAGCATATTGCTACTTGGTTACTAATTTTTCGTTTTAACAATTGACAGCATGTATTGGAGAGAGGAAAGCCTCGTGAAAGGAGTGAAATCATTGAGAAATTAGCTGGATCTATAGTACAACTGAGCCAGCATAAATTTGCATCAAATGTTGTTGAAAAATGTCTGGAGTACAGTGATTCTACTGCAAGAGGAATGCTGATGAAGGAGATTGTCGGTGATGGTGACAAGAGTGATAATTTATTGGTAAGTGAATTTGAAGCTCAAAACCATTAATTAACAGCTTATATGGCACACCTAAAATTTAAATATGCACTGGCAACTCATGCTTGTTGATTTATTGTTGTTAATTAGTACTTTGCTAGCTTCAGAATCTAACAGATGCCTTTTGATTTCTGAGGCTGTGTACTCAATTTTCTTCTTTCTCAACGAATTGGCAATTTAATCCGATCAGATACCGTTGTCTTGTCTTCTTTCAATGTTATGCTCTATAAACTTACTAAACTCTTATGACGATTTATATGCCAAACCTATTTACCCCTAAGAGATAAATGATCTTTGTTGAGTTAACTGGTTTGATCCTACATTTCCAGTCAACACATATGTACAGTTGTACTTACATCTTATTGTAAGAATTTTATAAAGCACTACCACAACTATAAATTTATTATCACAGTTCTTCAATGACACTCAAATGGCTTGTAATATTTTGCTTGACATTCTTACTCTCCACTAGCCTCTGGTTGCCCAGTAAGAATTCGAAAGTGCATTTGGTTTATAATCATAGCATCAAAGGACTTCTTTCAATGCCCTTTTCTGTTTGAATGCTGCAGTGAAACTTAGTTCCTGAACCAATAGGCCAAACTTCTTATAAAATAGTCTTTCTAAGAAATTAATAATAAATTTCAGCACAGCACTTCTCAGTTAGAGTAAGTCCCATGGAAGTTGAAATCTTAAGGATTTTAGGCATTAATACCACGTTGTGGAGATCTTTGAAAGAATTATATTAGACTGAAGTTTCTTTGACTGAAATTCCAAATCTGCCCATAGCTACTTTACATATGTTGGAATCATGTTTTTTGTCTCCGAATTCTTTTCCCAAATCTCCAGCAAAAGGAGATTGCTAGCAGAAATACCTATGGCCTATTGTAACTTGAACATTCCTTTAACAGGCCTTAGCCTGGTAAAAAATTATGCCTTGCATGTTTATCGGGTGGGTTATTTCTATCCAATCCAATTTATTCTCATGTATAGACCATAATAATTGTTTGTCATGTGGTAAATGTCTTAAAGGTTACGTTTGATCTTGCATTTGAGTCAATGTGCTCCTCCATCCATTACGTCCGTATTTCATTTTATAGAAGTTGTCATTATATTTATAGACACTATTGCATATATAGTGGAAGCTACGTCTGTTGTCAATGTCTAATGGCAATATTTGAAAATCTATGCAAATAACTTTCTAATGGAATTATTAGAAGTTCAAAGGCAGTAGGTGTAGCTGTTGTGATGCTGGCTTTAATGTTTGGAAATACTGAGATGACTCCATTTTGGTATCATACTACTCTTCCCATACGGTTGCTGCAATCATTTTAATTTTTCCACCATGTTTTTTCTTTTGATTTCATACCCTAGATTATGATGAAGGACCAGTATGCAAATTACGTCATCCAGAAGATTCTAGAAAAGTGTTCTAGTGATCAGCGTGAAGTGTTGCGTGGTCTGATAAAGAACCATCTTACTGTTCTAAAGAAATACACGTATGGGAAACACATTGTTGCTCGATTTGAACAGCTATATGGAGATGGTGAGTTTTCCTTTTTTTCATTTTTTGATCCTTGTTTATATAAAATGAACCCTCAAAAAAAATGTTTCGAATCTTTGGATTTTGCTCCTCTGCAAGGTAAGGATTTATTTAAATGCGATATGGGAAAGTATATTTGAACACCGCGAAGTTATATTCCTTGCCTATGAATATAACAACTTCTTTATTGCATTTGATCAGAAATACAAACATCAGGATCATAGTCCGATGACAATGTGCATCTACAGATACTGTAGTTGCCTCGACACTCAATGGGCTTTGAATTCTTGAAAACCGCGGTCTGTTGGACATTCATAGGTCTTCAAACTGGCCCCTTCCATTTATTTGGCTCAGGTTCCACCTTCAGGAGCTTGTGCTTTTGATGATTTTAATGCGTAAAGATTAGGTGTATAAAAAGGTCAAATGTTCTTCTGCACATACTCTATTATTAGGGTGTTAGATCTTGAAAGATTTAGTAGACACTTGTATTAGTTTCTAGTCTGTGACATCCTTATAATTGGATTTCTTATCATATATTCTTAAACCTGTCAAGTGTAATTACTACTCGTCCTCTTTTTTCATTTGCTTGCCTTTGCCTTTCGGCTTGGATTCTGGGTTGGATGGTAGTTGAAAGAAAACTATAAGGGAACTACGCATATATATTGTGGGTTGTTTTTAACGTATTGATAAAATTGATAATGTTACTGTACTTCCACTTCGCTCTCACTCTATAGTGTCATATCATATCATGATGTGAATATTTTTACTGAGGGAGTAGCAACTTGCTTGCAATACCATTGTCGTTGCATGGCAAATTCTTTTCCCAATTTCGAACGGTATAAGCCCAAAATCCTGCCCTTTTGGAGAATTGGGCGTTTGCCAAATTTTGACCACTTAATTTGGTTTCATATATTATTAATAAAAATTTTGGATTTGCAAAATATATCATAGGAAGTTGTCGGTAATGCATTTAAGTACTCTAAATCAACTTTGGATGAATGGAAAATCTATAGAAATGCTACTTTATATTTTAGTGAAAGTCGTGTTTGAATTTTTTCCTAGTTTACCCTTTAATTATCTAGCAACTAAAATGGACAATCTATTCTAATGGATAAAATAGAGAACTCAGGGTAAAAAATTAGTTTAGACATCAATTTATTAGAATTTTAAATTATCTTCTAATTCTTTTTTAAAAATAATGGTTTAATAAGGTTGTAATTATGTTTCTCATTAATCCACAAACTCATCATATTGTTAAGAATCTACCATCTATTATCTTTTTTTTTTTTTTTTTTATCATGGTAAAATTTTAATACAATCTCAAATTTACTCTGTAATTCAAATTACTTCATGCATTAATTGTACATGATCCAGAAAATATTCTTATGTGTGAGAAAACTTTGTCCGATGACCACTCCTCAACGTGAAAAAGAGGCAACTTAAGCTTACTAATTGTAGAAAGGAAAGTGGTGGAAAGATCAGAATTTTCACCCCACATTGAAAGTTAAAATGTTTCCACTGATTCGTAGGAGGAGGCCACATATACTTCCTTCCAAAAATTAGTGGTACCCTTATACTCTAAGCTCAAATGTCCAATCATGATTTTATTAAGTGGTCCATTTTCTTGTCAATTTCCAACATGGGATAAAGATTTTCCATCTTTCCATCATTTTTTTTAACAATAAGCTTTTGAGCGGCATGTTTTTGACATTAATTAAACATATTAGTGACATTTAGCCTCACTGCAAAATAATAAATAAACTCACTTAATTAATTGATCAAAGTTTGATAGACATCTCAATTTGCTTATATGGAGCTGCTCCTTAAGTTGTTTGTAGGACAAATTCCATTTCTCACAAAATATTTTCCATTCAGTGAGAAACATAAGGCCCCGTTTGGTTTTATTTCCAAAGCCATTTTCAGTTTTTTATCTATTTTTAAAAGTTAAAAAGTTAGTTATAAATTTGAAATGAAAATGAAAATGAAAATGCGTTTGGATGATTTGTTGAAAAGTAATGATTACAATATGTATAGATTTAAAAAGATGGTTGATTTATATTTTTTTATGTTTTAAAATATTAATTTTTTAAAAATATATGTATATTTTATTAATTTTAAATAATAATTGATACTTTATGTCAAATTAAATTTGAATTTGATTGATGTGATAATAGGATGATATAGTAAGTTTAGAAGGAGTTTAAAAATGAAAATATGAATAGTTTGAGTGAAAATAGAGAGAAAGTGATAATTTTTAATTTTTATTTCGGGATAAAAATGAAAAGGGTTTGTGGAAACAAAACCAAACAGACCGTAAGCATCTTAGTCAAATTGATTGTTTCCAATCGAGAAGCTCGTTTAGAGATTTTTTAGATTTATTGTCAAATATGCAGATTTAATCATATCAAGATATTATCACATCAATATGTGTATTAATGAAAAGTTTATTTTTAAAAAATATTTTGAATAGTGAGACAAGAAGACAATTATACTATTTCAAAAAAATTTATTCCTTCATTATAGAATAATATCAAATATCATTATAGCCCAAATAAAAATTGAAAGGTGAAATTTGTAGTTACTTTCAGTTGTGTTGGTGTGTCATTGCCAGCCACCTTGTTCCATCCAAGTTTTTAAGATTTTAATTAATATATAATAACATCAAATTTGTCATTTTTATAGAGTCAAATTAAAAATATTTATTACTGAGTGATCATTTGACCTAACGACAAATATGATATCGGGGTTTGAACCAAATTCAAATGTGATGTTTGAAGTTCGAACATTAATGATTTCTTAGTGTGTGTATATGTGTAAATTAAGAAATTAAAAATTAAAAATTAAAATTATTTGTTAATATTTTAAAATAAATTGAGGTTTCTTTACTTTTTTTTAGGAACATATAACCCTGACTATACCATTTTATTTTTAGAGTTTATAAATTTTATCTTGAACTTTTTATTAAATGTTTTAATATATTTTATAAATTTCAGATATCGTAATATATTTTAAGGTGCTTAAAAAACTTATAATGTAATTGTACATATTAAAGGTTGAATTTTCTCCATCATGTAGTTAGATAACTAGAGGTGATGTAGGTAATATTTCTTTATCGCACTATTCATTTACCAAGCATCAAACGGTGGAAAATATAAATCCCTAATATCATACGGTTAGGTTTATTAAATTCCAAAAGGTATAGACATATGTTTACTTATGTATTGATATATTATTAATTACTTTAATTTTATCTGAGGACCAAGCTAGTATTTTTTATTACATAAAGTGCTCATAATATTAAATAACTAAGAAAAGTATTATGTAGCTAGAGGAAATATAGATAATTAATGTAATTCATCATCGCCTGTTACCGCATTAATTAAATATTAGAAAATGTATTGATTTGGCAGATCAGACATGAGAGAGGAAGCATGGAGTTTTGGGTTCGCCATACTGTAGGGTGTATTCGTTGCTTTTGAGTAGCCTGTAAATTTTAATATGAATGAACCATTTGATCTCCGTTCTCACTTAATACTCAACTCTTAATAAATGTTGGATAATTTTAAAAAATTATTTAAGAAAAAAATTGTTGAGGATATGAGGGGGGATATAATCATGAAGTCTGTCATAAAAATTTAGTTAGAATTAATTAATTAGTTCACTCATGCATCGATCAAAATATATCTCACTCTATTATGATAAAAGATGGTATGCTAATGTATATATGTTCTTTAAGATATGTTTCAACTAAGCATCATGTGAGAAAATTATAAAGTTAATATATACTGATAAAATGTCAAATATAATTTTGCATAACAGTTCATCTATGCATTAATATAATGTGAAATAGAAATTTATTATTTAAATATTTGATTTTTGGACTAATATATAATAAAAATTGTTAAAAATTCAAATATGATGTAAATTTACTTTACAAATATAATATTTTTATTCAATCTAAAAGGAAAAAATATTAAATCATGTTGGACTTTTTAATAGAATTTCGAATGTCCATCGAATTCGAATATGATCCTAACTAACAAAGATCTTATAGAATATCAGATCGAATTTGAATATAAATTTTAATAATTGAATTTGAATTTAAATATAATTGATTCAATCCAAATTTAACCTATTAACAGTCCTAGCAGCATGACAGTCAACGACTTAAAAATATTGTTATTCAAAAACAAACATCAAGTTTATAAAATCTACCGAGCCATCACGTATAAAGTTGTATAAAGGTGAAAGGAAAAATGTCCCAAGGAACCAAACCCTAAAATTGGAACATGAGCCCAAGATTAAAAAGTTCGTGATGTTTTCAAGACCACCTAATTTATACATTTTGAGGAGCCAAACCCTAAAATTGAAAGATGACTCCAAGATTAAAATAAAGTTTGCGATGTTTTCACGACCACGTAAGTTGTACATCTAAAAACAAGAGAATGAGAAACCTGAGAAGCACGAATTTATCTCTTGAATTTGGTTTTGACAAAATAAAAACTAAATTAAATTTTAGTTACGACTTATGCAAATAATATAGAATTGAATGCTCCACTTGGATAGCATTTAGTTAATACCATAATTTCACTTTATGACAGTTAAGTTCCAAACTTATTTTTTGACACAACTGTTTGTATATCTATACTATATAGAAAAGAAAGGCTCTTTACATACTCACAGTGACGGTTACACCATATTACCCCAAAATTTGCTTTATCAATTATACCCATAATTTTTAATTTAATTTCAAAAGTGAATCTATCACTTAATTTAACATTAAAAACATAAATAATATAGTGAAAATATAATAACAAAATTTATGGAATGTATAAGTAGATATATTTAATAATTTAAATTTTTTGATGTAGAAATAAGTTGTTATGAGTTTATATTAATGGATAATTATTATTATATGCTATTGATGTGATTATTGTTAAAATTATATTATTGCTAATATACAAGATAAAAAATTAAGTACTTTATTTGTTAATATAATTTAACATTAATAATATGATAAACTAATATACACTTAGAGACGGCATGCCATGACTACTAGTATATATATATATATACTTAGTCGTATGGCATACATTAGCTAGACTATGTGAAGTTTTTGGCCACAAGGTAGAGTGGTTCTTTCTCATGCAAGGTCATACCAGACATCATATCATTATCAACATCTTCATTCTTCATCCCCTCAGGAAGTTCCCAATCATAGAGATAAAGAAGATTAGCAATCACAATTTCCACTGTTGCCGATGCCATTGTCATTCCAGGGCAGATTCTCCTCCCAGCTCCAAACGGACGAGGCTAAAATCTTGCCCTTTGAAGTCCACAGTCAATTTCTTCCCATCTCCCAAGAACCTCTCGGGCAAGAACTGGTTAGGATTCTCCCATACCTTTGGATCCCTGCTTGTGGCCCATGCATTCACATAGACTAGTGTTTTCGCCGGTATTTCAAATCCATCAATCCTACATTTTTCTATGGTTTCACGTGGGACAAGAAGCGGTATCGTGGAGTATAGTCGCATGCCTTCCTTTAGTACAGCGTTGAAATAAGGCACCGTTGCAGCGGCAATATCCTCTTCTTCCACCATTTTTTTCTTTCCTGGAGAAGCCCTTAGTTCTGCCTGCACCTTTTTCATGGCAGAGGGATTTTTTATCAGCGAAGTCATTGCCCATATGGTTGTCGTAGCTATTGTATCGGTAGCAGCAAAACACACATTCTGCGTTAATATGGAAATTAGCTATGTTAAAATAGTTTTTCTTCATACATAGATATATATTAATTAATTTGTGGGTTAATTAGATGCTAAGTTCTTCATGCATATTCTTTGTAGTGTCTTCAATATAAACTTGTAAAGTTGTAATACTGCATTTGCAGCAGTTGTTTAATTTGCTGAGAGTATATCTATGTTTTTCATTTAGATTTATGATTACGATAAGAACTGCTTTGATATGATCCAAAGGGAGATCAGAAGATTTGAAGTTTTCTTCTCTCAGCTGGAGCATAATATCCACTACGTCCCCTTCCTTCGATTTTGGCCTATCTGGCTGGAGGTGCTCGTCGATGAGTTGTTAGTAGAACAAATCCCATTTCTTGCAAATCTTCTCCAGATGATCAATCTTCCCCATGATTTTGTCAACCCAACAAAGCCAAGGAAAATAATCAGTTAAATAGAAGGCCGACAACACACTCTGGAATTCCTCTATAATATGGTTGAACTGCTTGCTTTTGCCGCTGCCCATGTCGTACCTCTTCCCAAAGTCCACCTTGCAAATTCTCGTGCTGGTTTGATACACAACCATCTCTGTCGAATTAACTGTTTTGGAGCGAGAAGCCTGTTTGGAAATTCTCTGGATCATTCTCGAAACTTCGTCTTTGCGAATGGGACGAAAAGATTTCACCCTAGTGGAGCTCAGGAGACGGAGCACGCAGATTTTTCTCATCTCTCTCCAGTTCTCGCTGTAGGGGGCGAAGGCGATGTCCAAGCCGTCATACGACACTTTTCTCAAGGCTAGCAAAGGGGGACGGCTGCAACACACAATATCTTGAGTTTCCAGGATTTCTTCTGCCATTCTTGAGGAGTTGGCGACGAGCGCTGCCCTGGAACCGAATTTCATGTAAATTAAGGGACCGTATTTCTTGGAGAGTTTCCAGAAGTATTCGTGGAGGGCTGTGCCATCTAGCTGGTGGAAGTTTCCTAGCAAAGGAAGGCCTGAGGGGCCGGGAGGAAGATTTCGTGTTTTTCGTCTGTTTTTGTTCAGAATTGATGAGAGGACTAAGGGAAGAAGGATAATCAGGAAGAGGAGGAAAACGGGTGAATTCTCCATTATCATTTGTTGGCGATAATGGATTGGACCTTGCCTTCCTTACACAAGTTAATTGCATATATGACCTTGAAGGCTTTTTTTTTTTTAAAGAAAATATTACAGCGGATGAAATTTATCTTTTTAATAAATTAATATTATTTTATTTTTTAATCAAATTAATTAAAGCGTAAAATATATAATCAAATGCACATAATCATGCCTATTTTGATCAAATAAGAATCTCCCACAAAATAGAGGATATTAATGTTACTGTGTTACAATCCACTGAACAAACTAATTGCATGCCTTTGAAGTTGAACAAATTAATTTGTGCAATTATTGATAATTAATCTTTACAAAAAGTAAATTTTGAGGGCAACTAATTTTGGGACCAAAACTTTAAGATTTTAATTAATTAACACACACGCACAGATATATACATATATGTAGTTGAAAAAGTAAGTACCCATTTGGTATTGTTTTTAAACATCATTTTCATTTTTGCTGAAAATAAAAACAGTAAATTATCAATTTCTTTCATATTTTCTCAAATATTTTTATTTTTAAAATATTTTTCAAAAGATACTATTACACTCTCTTTCCATTTTTACTTTTCATTTTTTTTTGTTAACATTTGCACGACTTTTAATGCAAAAACACTATAGCTATGTTTGGTTACATTCTCTCAAAATAAAATTATTTGGGAGAATATAACTAATCATATGTCTTTCTTTTCTTCCAAAATAATTCCTAAATGACCAAATTATCCTTGTAATTTAATTGGCAAATGACAAAAAATATTATATTCTTTATATCACAATCATTACCATCACACACACATATATATTTATATATTATAATATTTTATTACTATATCATAATAAAAAATATTACTAAAATCCATTTATACCCTTAAAGTTCAATAAAAAAATATTGATTTGATTGCTACAATAAATTTTTGTCTACTCCTAAAACATAAACAAACATATCAAAATTTTTCAAAATAATTTTCTTATTATTCCCAAATTATAAACAAGCATACATGACATTCTCCAATACAAATTTCACATTCCCCAACTTCACTCCCAAAACTCATTCTCCCAAAATATATAATCTAAAACACATAATTTATAAACAAACATTACCTATATTTTTCAAACACAACTCATTTTCAACCATACATAATCATTACATCTTAAACAAAATCTCCAAATAATATTTTATTTTTGAATTCAAATTTATAACTAACTTTTCACTATTTATTTTCATTAAAAATGAATAATACCTCTAGAAAACTAATCGAAACGTGCCCTAAGGAATTCTTGGCTAGAAAATTCATCACTATATAGAATTCTTTTTTTCTATTGTTGCAACTTTAATGTAATTAACATTGATCAATATATTATCCACTATGCACTACAATAGGGAGTCAAACTATCGCATTTAGTTTTCTAAAATTCTTTTAACTTATATTTATATTCTGAAATTACAATGGTATTTGTTATATATGTCGTTTGATAACTAATTAACATTATTTTATTTTTTAAATAAATTACGTAAATTACTTTTTGTTCACACATAAAATTGATGAACATTATCTTTTTTTAAAAATAAATTACCTAAATCACTTTTTGTTTGCACATAAAATTGATGACCGATATGTAGTAATATAATGGGACACTCATTATTGGTACATTCGTGAATGCATGAGGTACAAAAGATCGAGTGGATGATGTCATATGCCCAAATAGTAGGACTGCGAGCCACATCCCGTAAATGGAAATAATGATGAATGAACCCAAAAGTAGGATTATATTGTCACATACATCAAAGGACGAATACTACAATAAATGCATAAATATAGTTAAATTAAAATGATTTTTGGGTCAAAAAATCAATTGCAACAAACTTAGCTGTCACGTGATCTTTGTAGAAGTTGACATTTCAAAATTTTGAGGTGATTAAAAGCCAACCATTTGGCCTTCAGGGACCAAATTAGATGTAGACTAGTAATTTGATGGTTATAGATAACACACCCACACCCACACCATACGTTTAATGTCTAATGTCTCCACCATTGTGATCTCTCAAGCATATGCCAATTTCTTTCCCTGAAATCAAATATGTGAATTTTTATGTTAAGATATATTTTATTTGATGCTCAAGTCATAACTACCATACAATTCATTTTACTGATTACTCTAGTCTTTGAGTATATGTATCTTGGCCAATCTCAATATATATTTTAGAAAGGCTTGAGTAGATTTGGCGTATTTGCATATCAAAAGGGTCGAGCCCCATCAATTAATTTTGGATTTAAGGCTACTCTTAAATTTGGACCTCATGATCAATAATTTAGATTTGAGAACAAAGTTTGATAATTTATTATAAAAGTTTAGCTAAAATGTAACATTTATATATGTGTGTAAAATTGAAAATTAAAAATAAGTTTGTAATTGAATTTATATAAAATATTTAGTAAATATATAAGGCATCAATTGTTCTTATAAAGTTCGAATATTTCATATAAAAGTAAATCTATCTTCTCATTTTAGGTAAATCACTTATATATTATTCAATTTTATTGGTCAATATATAAGTTTTTATATCTCATCAATTATATTATACATGTTTATGCAAAAAGAAAAAATATCTAGCCACCATTGTTTTTAAATTTTTTTTTATTATCATAACATGCAAGCTATTTTGGAGATTTTTAATGTAGTATTATTAAAAGTTACAAAATATGTCTAACCAGTGTACGTCATTTCGTGTGGTAAAGTAGGGTCTTCATTAAATTTTTTAAAAAGTTTAATATGAAGAGGCGTGATTAGAATTTCTAACAAAATATGCCTCTTCATTTTTTTATCCTTTAATTATCTTTAAATTAAGATGATCTAATAAATGCTATATAATAGTTTTTAATAATAGGGATGGATCACGTTAACATCTCTGTTTTTTTGTTCCCCTTGAAAAGCATGTAATTAATTTTATTTTATAATCATATATCATATTTTTATATTTATTTTTGATAGAGTACATGTACACCTCTCCATTTAATTTCCTTTTTAATTAATCTTGAACGCAGTCGTAGATACGACGAATGCTTTAAATTTTAACTGCTTTTATTTCAATTGGTGCGAATCAAGTGCATGTTTCTATTTTCTCTTTTTCCTTTTTAAATTTTTGAGAGGCTTGTGCTAAGTCTCATTTTATCCTTTTCAATTTCTAATTAATTTTGCTTTTATGATATTTGTTAATTTTCAAAGTTTTAACTTTTTTATGGTATTACTAAAAACATATATGAATAAATCCATGTTTCTAAAATTTGATATAAAGAAAGAGAAAATCAGTTTGTTACTTAATCGGCTACATTTAATTATTAAAATTATGGATTTGAGCATACTTCTTATATTTATTTATTTTTTTCTATTTTAACGTAAAACATAAATGCGTCTATGAGCGCAAATTTCTTTGTCTGTCAAATTAAAATTGCAAAACAAGAAAAATCATACAATAAAATGAAATTGAAACTTATTAATCAATTGTGGATTTTAATCTCTAATGTAATTTTTTGATTTTTTCCTTTCAAATATGATCCAAAAATTTAATGAGCTCCACGAAGAATGCCTTGAACAATGTGAATCTCCTTAAATTTGATTTGAAGAAAAATAATGTAAATTCGAGGGCTTTGCATCTTAATTTTGAATCAAACGCCAAAATATATGAACTCTACAAAGAACGCTTTTGAACATCATAAATCTTTTTAAATTTGATTTAAAGAAAAATAACGCAAATCCAAGGGTTTTGCACCTTAATCTTGAATCAAACATCAAAATATATAAGCTCTGCAAAGAACGCCTTGAACATCGTGGATTTCCTTAAATTTAATTGAAAGCATTGCTAGACTCTTTCAAAGCTCCTCTCACTTGCTGGAATTTTTGTTGTGTATTGAATAAGCTTTGGTCACCCCCTTTATAAAGAAACTTGATAGGGGACTTCTAGATTGACTTAAACTCCTTTGACGATAATCTCTTTGATAAGATAATATCAAATATCAAGAGAAAATATCAAATATCTTTGATTTGATTAATCCATAGGTATAGACATTCCATCTTTGACACTTGTCAACATTTGATTTGAGTATAAAATAAATACTAAATTATTAATTAAAATTAACTATTTATCTTTTAGAATTAAATTTAATAAATTTCTTGAAATAAATAGAAATTTTAAATTAATATCTAGCATATTATCTTACACGTGTTACTTTTCAATTGGCCAAAAATTAACATGTCTACAAATGCCCCCATTTCAAAACTTGACGAAAGATGTTTTGATAATTCACGAAAGAGGCAATGCTTGGAGTATTTGATATTTCTTCCTTTTCTCTCAATTTTTCACATGTATCTACATAAGAACATCCTTGAAGCATTCCTTGAGCAATGGTACCTAATGTAATGGTCAAGTATAACATAATTTAAAGTAAATATCCTTTTGAAGAGGGTGCCATACACAACTTATACTCATGCGGGCCAAAATTAACATGCAGTTTAAGCTCATGTATCAAGGAGCATATTTAACTTGAACTGACATTTTATACTTGTGTCAAGGAGTCCACTAGAATTTGGTTGATAATTTATACTCATGTCAAGGAGTTTACTTGAGTTTGACTTAATAAACAATTTACACTCTTATCAAGGAGTACATGGGGAGAATTTGAACATTTAGATAGTTTACACTTATGTCTAGGAGTCTTATTGAAAGTTTAAACTTATATTAAGGAGCACATGGGAAGACTTTGAATATTTAGATAGTTTATGCTTGTATCTAGGAGCCTTATTGATAGTTTAAGCTCTTATCAAGGAGTACATGTGGACACTTTGAATATTTAAATAGTTTATGCTCGTATCTAAGAGCCTAATTGATAGTTTAAACTCTTATCAAGGAGAATTTGGAATTTGAAGACTTGAGCTTTGGACTTGAAGAGTTGAAGATTTAAATATTTGATTTGGAGACTTAAAAATTTGAGTCTTGGACTTGGAGATTTAGAAACTTGAGCCTTGACTTGAAGTTTTGGAAACTTGAGCCGTGAATTTTAGAGACTTGAAGACTTGAGTTTGAATTTGGAAATTTGAAGATTTGAGTTTTGAATTTGAATACTTAGATACTTGAGTCATGGATTTGGAGATATGGAGACTTCAAAATTTTATATAGTTTAAGCTCATATCAAGGAGCATATAAAATTTGAAGATGACAATTAATTGCCCACAACATCTTCATCATCATCGGCATCACTTGAATCTTCTTGTTCATTAAAATTCATGCTCATTTCAATATTATGTGCATGAGTTGCCAAATCTTCACAAGTTTTTGGTTTAATTCCTTGAAGTATGTAGCAAAGACTTCAAGCATTCCTTGAATACACATCTCAATTACTGAAGCCTTTAACAATTAATCTTTGCAGCTAAGACTCAAAATTTTCCAACGATTGATGTGGTCAATGACATGTTCTTCTTTCTATTGGCAAGAGTTGGTCAGTTTAATCATGCTGATTATCCTTCAAGTGTTGTAGAAATGATTAAGGAACTCTGGTTCTAGTTGCCCCCAACTGTCAATGGAGTATGCCTCCAAGTCAATATGCCAATCAAAAGCATTGTCCTTTGATGATCAAACAAATTGCTTGACTAGATGATCTCCATATGTCTCAATATTATTACAAGTCTCAATGAAATGAGCCATATGTTGCTTTGGGTCGCCCTTGCCATTGAATTGCTGAAACTTTGGGGGCTGATAATCAATTGGTATATTCAAGTTGTCAATCCTTTGAGTATATGGCTTAGAGTAAGTCATAGACAACTTAGAACTTCCATTAAGCTTGTATTTGATAGTTTCCATGATAAACTTCTTCAGTGGGTCAATGGGAATTAATCCAGTGTAAACTTCTAGTTCTTTTATTGCAATCTTTTCATTTTTGGTTGATTGTCTTGTTGTAGATGTTTTACCTTTATTCTGAGCCTCAATTTGCTTCCCCACCAAGTAGCTAGCATCAAGATTATCCATTTTGTTCATCAAATTGGAGATTTGAAATTCTTGCTCTTGGATATGCTTTGTGAGTCCTTTAATCACCCTCATCAAATTTGCAATTTGTTCCTCCAAGGTTGTAGCACTTGTCATCATTACCGCCACCATGCTTGAGGAATTTGATGTTGAGTGGATAATAAGTGATGCCGATTTATCGTTTGAGTCTTCACCATCTTCATTTATATCAATAAAATACATCGACACCTTTTCCACAGTAAGCAAAAGAACCACCTACCAAAATAACTCCAATATTAACCAAAACCCCCAAAACAACCTTAGGATCTGCGTCTTTTATATGGGTCAACCCAACCACCCGACCTAAACCCATGCACCCGAAAGATCTCAACCCTCAAAGATGGCCACCTATATGCTCGGATAGATGGACACCTAGACCCTCTAGTATCAAGACAACTAAACCCTCCACTATAAATACCCTCTCATTTATTGCCATAGGGATCAATTAATGAGATCTTACACCCACCTATACACTAAAACTTCCTACCTGACGACCTATATTTTTTAACCTAACTTGACCTATTAATCTAGAAAATACTTGCCCAAGCTCTCATCTTTGGTCGATCTCTTGACCATCGACAAATGTACTGATTGTCATTTCTTGCAACATCATCACCTCCAAAGATGATAGTAATTTCTTGGACATATTACTTGTGATGATGCCAACACTTTTTATTCTAGTACTTGAGAAATTTGAGGTAATAATTTTCAATTCTGCAGTTTTGTTGGCAGCAATGACACTTCAATCTTGATGAAGGAAATAGATGAGAGGTAGAGATCATCCCCCCAGGCGTGCCAAAATTTATAAGCACAAATTTCTTTGTGTGCCAAATTAAAATTGCAAAACAAAAAAAATTGTACAATAAAATGAAATTGAAACTTATCAATCAACTGTAGATTCGATCTCTAATATAATCATCTAATTCTTCCCTTATAAATATGATCCCAAAATTTAATGAGCTCCACGAAGAGCGCCTTAAACACTGTGGTTCTCTTTAAATTTGATTTGAAGAAGAATATTGTCAATCTGAGGGCTTTGCACCTTAATCTCGAATCAAATGCCAAAACATATAAGCTCCACAAGAAACACTTTGAACACCATGAATCTTCTTAAATTTGATTTGAAGAAAAATAATGCCAATCCAAGGGTTTCGCACCTTAATCTCGAATCAAATGTCAAAATATATCAGCTTCATGAATAACGCTTTGAATGTCATGAATTTTCTTAAATTTAATTGAGAGTATTGCTAGACTCCTTCAAAGCTCCTCTCACAAAGCTCCTTTTACTTGCTAGAATTTGTGTTGTGTGTTGAATGAACTTTGGTCACCCCTTTTATATAAGCATTTGATGTGAGACTTCCAGATTGACTTGAACTCCTTGGATGATTATTTATTCGATAAGATAATATCAAATATCAAGAGGTAATATCAAATATCTTTGATTTGATTGATCCATAGATATAAACACTCCATATTTGACACTTGTTAATATTTGATTTGAATATAAAATAAATACTAAATCATTAATTAAAATTAACTATTTATTTTTTGGAATTAAATTTAATAAATTTCATGAAATAAATAAAAAATTTAAATTAATATCTAACATATTATTTTACACGTATCAATTTTCAATTAGCTAAAAATTAACATGTTTGCAACGTCCTTTATTTTTTTTTAACATTACTGAAAGGAAGTTGGTTAATTTAATTTTTCTGTAAAAAAATCTAATGGCAGAAATACTGCTAATATATAAATAAGATTTTTTTGTTGGTAGTCTCAAGAAGAAATGCCGGTTCGTTACTGTATATGGCCATATATACACAGTTTGTGTAGGTTCCCACAATTAACGTTGCCCGAATGGGAATGAATGTCCTAGTTCATGAGGGTATCATTCCACAAAATCAAACAGACGAAAATTCCAAAAAACTGAAAAAGGTGTGAAAATGACCTTAGAAGGTGAGTGTTTGATTGCATTTATTTTATGTATTTTATAAATTCTGTCAAAACTTACTTTTAAAACGACCAATCTGAAACGCGTGGATTACATATAATTTATTAATTACAATAATAAAATAAAATGGGGTCTTCGTAGTTTTTTTAGGAGTTTGTATCCTCTAACCATTTCAGTTTTGGATTTTGTAACTTCATAATATCTTAAAAAGTACAAAAAAAAAATATTTTTAAAATATATGATAAATTTTTATAAAATATTTTAAGGAATTTATAAAAGTTGAATAATGTCCCAGTTCCATAATATCATTATGAATTGCTATTTAATTAAATATATAGGAAACCAAAATGTATGAAACTAATTTTCTCTTAGCCTCCATGTACATTATTTGTGGTGGTGAGCATCGAATCATTACGTTTTCAAGCGTCGAACTGATCTTAGTTTTTATCATGATCATATTTGTGGTGGTATGCAATCAGGAGGCGACAGGACCAGCAAAGGTTTGAATTGGACAGTAACCCGTCAAGATTCCCTCGCATTCAGGTTTTCCTCGAAAGCTGGATGGTTTTAGCACATCGTGAATATTAGAGAAATATGTCGGGACAAAATATCTCAATTTATCATCAACTTTTCTTTTCTTTTTTTTATTACCTGTTTGTTTTGTGTGATTAGACAATTTGTCATCAACTTCAGGATCGGTTGTACATGTAAAATGAAGAGCAAATGGTGGGGCCCGCCCATTTGGTGCATGCCCTTGAACAAACTAATTTGTGCAATTATTAAGGATTCATCTTGCGATAATGCATACTCAGGTTAGAACTTTTATCCTGATGTTGTACTTTATTTTATTAATTTCATGTCATGTTTAAGACATATTCACTCTCTATGATATGTTAGAATATACTATTATGTTTAAATTAATCAAATGTTTTTTGTGGTGATGAGGATCATGAGACAGAGGTAGTCCCATATGCAACAGAAGAAAAAAAAAGTGTTAAATAAGGAATCCAATTCAACAGCTATAATATAGCAATCAAAATTTTTTGAGCATATTTTATATTTTATTACAAAATACATATTTTCCCTTAAATTTTAATGAATTATTAAATTCATTCTATTTCTGAATATATTATATAAGGTCTTGCTTTCTTCCAAAAAATATTAATTTTACAAGGGGATAGCTGGAAAGCAAGGCACATATGTTGTGCACCTCAAGTAAACAAATTAACACCGACAATCATCACAATTTTTATTATAATCCTCGAAACTAATCGATTAGGCTTTCGTTACGATAAGTAGAGTGAAAAATGACCTTAGAAAATAAGTAATATCAATAATTATATAAAATATAAGATGGATCACCGTATTAGAATAAAAAAAAAAAATTGGATTGAGTCCATCTCGATGAATACATTTGCTAATTCTTTGGATGCTTCTTTGCAAAAAGTCATTGTATCATTATGAAGATGAAAAATCTGAGAGTAACTAATTCTAGGGTAAAAGATTCTAAAATTTTAATGAATATATAGTTGAAAGGATAAGGAATTGTTGACAAGCAAATTTCCCCACCTCAATTATTTTTCTCAGCTCATGTAAAAGGAATCAAATCCAATATAATCTCCACTACAATATGGAGTCAAATTATATATCGTATTTTGTTTTGTTTTGTTTTTTTAAAAAATTGTCACATTGTAGCTGTATCTTGATATTTTAATATTTGTTATATATGCATGCTTTTTAGAATTAATATTATTTTATTTTTTAAATAAAATAATTAAATGATCTATTTTCCCACGAAAGGGAAAAGAATCAAATTCATTCACGATGATCAACAGCAACGGGATATTTATTTTTAACCAAGCGTTGATAATTGTATAATCATGAATGCATGCATGATGCATAGACCAACCACTGTCTAAATGATATGCCGAAATTTAGAACTAAATATAAACCATTGTCTAAATATAGGACTACACGTCTAAACTGTCAGAAAACATTAGATGAAAATAGTAAATTTGAGTGTGATCTTGAGGCGTGATGATACTATTCTTAAAGTAATTTTTGTCCCCACTCTAAAGAGTTGTCAATAAATCTAATAAGGTAATTCACCCTCAGGATACAACAAAACTACCAAACTTTGCAAGTGGTAATATTGAAGAGTTCCTTCAAAACTTCTATTATGATTTCTAATAATATATTTGTAAAGAATATAGATTGCAGAATTAATTTTCTAACTTGTTTTCTTAGAATTAAATTCGCTGAGAGCCTTGTGTATTTATAATTAATGAAACAATACATTCATTAACTATGAATTGATACACCATTTACGTTAAACAATATGTTTGTTTAACTCAAATCATTTGATACAACTTTTTATGAAAATTGAATATTTTCATAGAAGATATGACCTTTACTTTATTTTATAATTAAATAATTACGTATATAAAAATAAAACAAGTAACTTGTAGAATATATTAATTTACACGCGCATGCGCAAACATGCTAAGTGCTTTTAAATATAAATAATATATATTAGCTTCCACACTTTTCACGATCTTTTATTCAAATATTATATACCACAAGTACTAGATATATGATAAAACTCTTTCTCTATTTTTCCACATGGGACAAACCCCCCACATAATTCTTTTTTTTTTTTTTTTTTTGTCAATACACAAGCTAACAATATATTCCAACAATCCCCCACTTAAATTGTTGTATTGAACAAATATAAGTCTTGACAAACTTATGCATACAAGACGGTATCTTTCGATTTGAAGCTTCAATTACTACAAGTATTTCAAAGTTCTAATGAAATCAATGGTGGCATTAAGCTCTAAACGATGATTCCTATCCATTAAAATTGGAAATACCACATACATAAGTTATCTAATCATAAAGGAAGCTCTTCTTAACCTTGAGCACTTGTGATGGTTGTGTGCTCCACCTAGTTTCGTGAACATATACAAATGTTAACCTCAAACCTCTGCCTAAAGCAGCACCACTTCTGATGTTCATATAGGTGAAATTTCATTATACCCCTATTATTTTAGGCGAAACTTCATTAAAAGTAAGCTGCTCACCCTAACGATTTCTGATGTTCATATAGGTGAAGTTTCATTTTACCCCTGTTATTTTAGGCGAAACTTCATTAAAAGTAAGCTACTCACCCTAACTATCATAACAATACCGCAGCAACACAAGTGTTAGTACCTCAATCAATTGTCAGTAACTTATTTGTGCCCATTGAACCTTGTTATATGAAGGTTGGGTACCTATTACTGCTAATTAAAAGAAATGATCTTAGCCCTATTACAATGGAGATAGATCTCACCAAATCTTTTGAGAGTCCCTTAGTAAAAGGATATGCCAAACTATCACACGAATGGACATAAATTATTGTAACTATTCCATCCGATATCAACTCTTTCACATATTCATGCCTTAAACTTATATATCTAGATTTACCATTATAAATCTTGTTGAATGCCCTAGACATAGTAGCTTCGCTATCGCAATACAAAGAAATAGCTGGCATTGGTTGTAGCCACAACTCTGTATCTAAAAGTAAATTTCTTAGCCATTCTTCTTCTTTGCATGTGGCTGCTAATGCAACAAATTTAGATTCCATGGTGGAGTGAGTGATACATGTTTGTTTCTTTGAACCCCAACAAACAGCTCCACTACCTAGTGTAAATACCCAACCAGACATGGATTTATTATCGCTTGCACTAGTTATCCAACTGGTGTTAGTAAAACCTTTTATTACCGCTGGATAATTTTTATAAAATCATTCAAGATTAATGGTTCTTTTAAGATATCCCAAAACTCTAGCAATTGCTCTCCAATGATCAGTACCAAGGTTACTCGTGTACTTTGATAACTTGCATACGACGAAAGTAATATTTGGCCTAGTGCAATGTGTGGCATATATAAGACTTCTTATTGCACTAGCATATTCTACTTGAGCAACAACTCTACTAGAATTTCTAGTAAGCTTAGTAGAGACATCATATGGAGTATTAAATTCCTTTATATTCAAATGTTAAACTTATGTAATATTTTTTCGATATAGTGTGATTGACATAAAGCATAGCATAGCCCTCACTATGTTTCTTTCCTTTAATTTCTAAGATAGTATGTACCTCACCTAAATCATTCATCTTAAATTATGAGGATAAATACTTCTTAGTTTCCATTACTCCCTTCAAATTTGTACCAATGATGAGCATATCATCAACAAAGGCACACAATCACTCCATATTCATTTGTGAACTTAGAATATACACATTTATTAACATTGTTATGAACAAAACCATGAGAAAGTATGACAGAATCAAACTTTTCATGCCACTGTTTTGGTGCTTGCTTTAAGCCATATAGTGACTTGATTAATTTACAAACTTTCTTTTCATTTCTAGGAAGGACAAAGCCCTTAGGTTGTTCCATGTACACTTCTTCATCCAAGTCACCATTTAAAAAGGTTGTCTTAACATCTATTTGATGAACATGTAACTTATATATGGATGCTAGTGCAAACAGTAATCTAATGGATGTTATTCTAGCCACAGGGACATAAGTATCAAAATAGTCTATGCCTTCCTTCTGCTTGAAACCTTTTTGCTACCAACCTAGCTTTAAAGGTTTGTATGGACCTATCTGTATTATATTTTCTTTGAAACACCCATGTACAACCAATAGCTTTAGAGTCAAGTGGCAAGATTGCAAGAACCTACAATGAGTGCATTTCGTCATATATGGCTTTCTTCCAAAAAGTCGAATCTCTTGAACCCATAGCTTCCTTCAATGTTTTAGGATCCCTTTCAACATTTAAAATAATAGGTATTTCTTTAAGTATGGTGGTCCTACTGCCTTCCACAAGGAAGATAATAGAGTCCGAGAATATGAAATCTAGATCTAAATATTTCACTTTTTTGGTTCTTTGACTTCTTTTTTGCTCCATAGGAAGATCAGGCACTTTTCTTTTCTTCCTAGAAGAAGAACCATGATTAACAATTCCTTGTGTCTGAACAATATCATCATCAGTGAAATCTTTAGAGAACTTATTTTCAAAAAATTCAACATCCCCAGATTCCACTATGATGTTTGAATCCAAATCCAATAACCTGTGGGCTTCAAAACTTTCTAAATATCCCACAAAAACACTTTTATTAGCTTTTGGTCCCAATTTAGTTCTCTTGGGATTAGCAACTTTACAGACTGCTAAACACCCCCACACTCTTAGATGACTCAAGTTTGGTTTTCTTCCTTTCAACAACTCATACGGGGTACATTTTAATTTTCTTGAAGGTACTCAATTATGCGTATAACAAGTAGCAAGCAATGCTTCACGCCAAAGATTATTAGGCAATTTAGCATTTACAAGCATAGCATTTACCATTTCAACTAATGTCCTATTTTTTCTTTCTGCTAGACCATTTTTTTATGGGGTACAAGATTTAGTAGTCTAGTGTATAATGTCATTTTCTTTGAAGAAAGAATTAAAACTAGAGAAAGAATATTTAGCACCCCTATTACTTCTTAAAATTTTAATTTTCTTTCCTATTTGGTTTTCAACAACAACCTTATAAACTTTAAACATATTAAATGCCTCATCTTTTGTTTTCATTAAAAAGACATAAGTAAATCTTGAAAAATCATCAATAAACATAATAAAATATCTATTTTCTCCTCTAGTCAACATGCCATTTAATTCACAAATGTCAGTATGCACAAGTTCTAATAACTCAGTTTTTCTTTCAACTTTAGGAAAAGTTTTCTTAGTCATTTTTGCTTGAATGCAACTTTGGCATTTTTTTTATCTTTATTATCATAAGAAATTAAACCATATTTAGACATATGAATTAAAGTTCGATAATTAACATGTGCCAAATGATGATGCCATAAGGTAAATGAAGAGTACTCAACAATATAAGCCGAATCATTCATTTTATTAATACTTAATTTGAACATTCCATCACATGAGTAGCCCTTTCCAATGAAAGTGTCATTCTTAGTTACAATAATCTTATTAGACTCTAATACAATCTTAAAACCTCTCTTACATAGCAGATCTGCAGAAAATTCTTCTTAATTTCTGAAACATGAAGAACATTCACAAGCATAAGCATCTTTCCTGATGTGAACTGCAACTACACACAGCCTTTGCCTAGCACTTTTGCAGTATTGTCATTTCCCATCATAATTTCATGGTCAGCCACATCCTCATAATCCTTAAATGCAACCCTATTATTGCAAATATGCACTGTAGCACTAGAATCAAACCACCAATCACTTGACGAGTTTGTTCTTATCAAATACAGTTCAATTACTTTGCCAATATGCATTTCGGAAATCATAGCAACCAATTCTGGTATCTGACTTTCAACCACATTTGCATTGTTATTGCTGGCGTTTCTTGTCTTCTGCTTTTTCTTTCTGCAATCACGCTTGAGATGACTGGGCTTTCCATAATTCCAGCAAGCTTTGGTGTCATCAAAATCTGAGAACTTTCTCTTTCCACCTTATTGCTTCTTTCCTCTTTGTTGTCCTCCACCATGCTGCCCACGGTTCTTTTTCGTAGTCACATAATTCACTTTGGAGATCCAGAACCAAAGGAGATACTCTTATCATGAATCCGAGTCTCTTCTTTAATTTTAAGGTGTTTTTGGATTTGCTCCAAAGTAAAATCCTTTGTTGTGTACAATAATTTCTTCATGCAGTCATTCTAACTAGGATGAAGTTTGGCAACGATTCTGCCAACTTGAACATTTTTAGGAATGTCTACTTTGACATTCTTAAGTTTTGAAATGAAAACTTGCAATTCATGGGCTATCTAAAACAAATTTATTATCATGCATAATGAATTCAAAATACTGCATATCAAAAATTTGCCACACCTTGCTTTTTAGTATCATACTTACTTTCCAAAGTTCTCCAAATTTCTCTAGGCAATGTCAGCAAAGCGAATAGATTATACAGCTAATTAGAGAGAGAGAGAGAGTTTAGAATATGTCCTTTGCACATCACTTCATCTTCCTCACACTTTTTGCGATCAGTCTTTACCTGTTTTGAATTTGGTTGGGGTTCAGAAAGTGTAGGTAGATTTGGATCAAAGATGTATGCAAGTTTTAGTGTCGTGAGGAGGAATTTCATCTTATCTTGCCAGTGGGTAAAGTTGGTCCCATCAAACCTATCTAGTTTCACATAGTCTTGATTCATCACTTTGAATGTGTTATTATCTATTTTAGATTCCATCTCCCAAATATCAATGTAAGCTTGTTAGAAAACCTTAGATGGAAATAGTAATTTCATCGTGATCTCAAAGCAAGATGACACTATTTTTAAGGTGATTTTTTTTCCATTCTAAAGAGTTGCTAATGGATCTAATAAGGCAATTCACCCTCAAGAGACAACAAAACCACCAAACTCTACTAGTGGCGATGTTGAAGAGTTCCTTTAAAACTTCTATTATGATTTCTAATAATATATCTGTAAAGAATAGAGATTGTAGAATTATTTTTCTAGCTTGTTTTCTTAGTATTAAATTCGCATAAAACCTTGTGTATTTATAATAAATGAAACAATACATTTATTAACTATGAACTGATATACCATTTAAGTTAAATAATATGTCTGTTTAACTCAAATCATCTGATACAATTTTTCATGAAAATTGAATCTTTTCATAGAAGATATGACCTTTACTTTATTTTGTAATTAAATTATAATTTTATAATTAAATAATTACGTAAATAAAAATAAAACAAGTAACTTGTAGAATATATTAATTTACACGCACATGGGCAAACATGCGAAGTGCTAAATGCTTTTAAATATAAATAATATATATTAGTTCCCACACTATTCACATTCTTTTATTCAAATATTATATACCACAAATACTTTATATACGATAAAACTCTTTCTCTATTTTCCCATGTGGAACAAACTCCCACATAATTTTTTTTTTCAATACACAAGCTAACAATATATTCCAACATCAACTCAAATGAAAATTACAAGGAATGAACCCATTAGCAGGCTTATAATTTCCACCAACGATTAATGATATTACAATAAATATAAAGTATATCAAATTCATTTTTGACTCAAAACCGTCACATTTCTATAGCAATTAAGTAGTATTTGAAAAAATGAAGATATATAATTAAAAGTTGATGTTAAAGATTGGACCTTGAGTCTAATTTATTCCAAAAGCTAACACAAGAAATGAAGATTGTCCAAGATCATATATAGAGGTATCAGTGTCTTATATTGGTAAAATAAATAAGTAGTGATATCTATATATAGCCTTGGGTAATCTTTACCTCTTCAGCTATCTTTTGAGATTGAGTTAGATCTAAAGTTCATTCTTTAATATAATATCAAAGCTATCCATTCATGATGTTGGGCTACCTAGTGTTGTTGGGCTACTCATTTAATGTCATTCTATGCTCCGAATGTTCATTCTTGGGCGTGCGCAGGGTGTATTAGTGTTCTACATCGGTAAAATAAATAAGTAATGGTTTTCATATATGGCCTTAAACAATTCTCATATTTTGAGCTAGCTTTTGGGGTAGAGTTTGGTCCAAGGTCCATTTTTTAATAAAAGGTCACAACTTATTTCTTTCACCAATATGGGACACTAATAGCTGATTAATTTTGTCTTCAAACACCAAATTAGATGTGGATTGTTTGGATGCTTATGCAAAACCATAAATAGAATACCAAAGTTAATTAAGGGACATAGATCTGCCACACATATCCACACAAAGGATGTGAGTATTAATGCATTATAGTAAGTGGACATTTTTGGACTTTGTACTTCATTTATGTTCTTTTTATTTAAAATTTTCCTATACTGTTTTATATATTATTTTACTCCTATTTTCTATTTGTCACTAAATCAAGACCTAAATCCACTGAGAGTTACAATTGTTTTAATTGATATCGACTTATATTAATTTAAAATAGTAACTTACAGGTAAAGAATAGAAAAAGAAATTGAAGAATTAATCTCTGATATGCTTTTGTTCAGAATTTCATTCTATTGTTCACAATTTATTATTTAAGTGTTAAAGAAAGATGGGATCACTAAACTAAGTTTCGAATCAGGAAAGGCTGTAGTGCTAATAATAGAAAATCAAATGAAAAGATTATATCGATTTATTAATATCAAAGAAAAAAAGGGAATTTATGATGCAAACAAAAATTTAAATGAAGTGGTTTAAAGGACAAGGTTTAATTACTTAATTACTTTGTTAATTATTTATATATGAATATTTAACAATTTCATGTTTTCTAAATATATATTTTTTTCAATTGTTAATATTGATCAATTTGTTTCCGCATTTATTGGCTTCGGATGTATTAAATGTTTATTAATTTGTATTTTAGCCTTACCTTAGCCAATAAGTACATTTATTTGCAATTTCATTGATAATATCAAATATCAAAAGATAATTTTTGGCCAATTGAAAAGTGACATGTGTAAAATAATATGCTAGATATTTATTTAAAATTTTTATATATTTTTTGGAATTTATTAAATTTAATTTCAAAAGATAAATATTTGATTTTAATTAACACTCTAGTATTTATTTTATACTCAAATCAAATATTGACAATTGTCCAAAATAAAGTGTCTGTACTCACTATAACTTTGTCAAAGAAATGTTTATAATTAAAAAAATAAAATAAAATAATTATGAAAATCAAGTTAAAAAGCGAAACAATATTGTATGTAATTATATTTCAAGGCTCGTATACATAATCATATGTAAGTATATTTCGAAGTATAATTCTTTTATATTAGGCACGGATCAAGCTTACGCCTCTAAATTCTTCACTTTTACCTCTGTGAGTATATTTATTTTTTATTTCTATTGTCTATTTTTTTAATTTTTTTTAATTCATAATATTTTTATTTTATTCTTTTATTTTTGACCCAATTGATTTATATCAAACAGTGAGAAAATTTTCCTATATCAGATTGTTGGATTTTGGACTTTAATATATATATATGTATATTAAAAATAATAATTATATGCAATTTGTTATTGTAAAAAAAGTTTGGCCCAAATTAAAGTAATCTAATTATTAGGTGGGCTTAAGTTATATTATAAAGTATGGGTTTATATGTGTAGAATGTAGATACTCTAATTCGTAATTTTTAATTTTATAATGAGTCAATTTAGAAATAAAAAAAATATATACAGTTATATTAGGGTTATGATTCCTGAATTATGTGTACGATTCTTTTCTGATATCCCATCATTAGAAAAAATAGAGTAACTTTTTCCAAACTTTATACGTACTAATTTGGAAGATTAATAACGGCAAGACTCAAAGGATTTCATCAATATTCATAGATTCTGGTATGTTTTCGAATACAAATTGATTTTAGATGATTTAATATGACGGTTTTTGAATTTTTTGTGATGGGTTTCACAAATTTGATTTAATTCTAACAATTGGTATCGGTTTTCAATACAGTTTTATTCAATTTTTTTTTAATATATGGATTTAATCTTTTGGAATATTCAAGAAATTTGATAATCATAATTGAAAATGGTACCGGAAAATTATAATTGAAATTAAGCAGTGTATTTGGCTGCGGCATTCGGAATTGTCAAATCTGTTGGTGTGCGCAGTTGCGTTCTGAAATTGATTGAATTTGAAATTTCCATACGGCAACATAATTGAATTGATTGTTGTTTACTTCGGTGCTCAGTATGGTAATTGGAGTTGTGTAAATTACCGCTGAGTACACCAATTGGAGTTGTATGCTAAATTCATATGTTGTGTGAATATTTGTTGTATGCTAAATTCATATGTTGTGTGAATATTTGTTGTATGTTAAATTCATATGCTATCTTTGACTCCTTTAAATAATTGTTTAATAGATAAAGGTTTATGCCAACATTTGTTGAATTAATTTATTGAATTTCTGCCAAATTTTACTGTCATCTTTCTTGTCCAATAGAGGCTAGTTGATTTACAAGAGTATTGATATATTTGTTTTGAATCAATATGTTTGCTTTGATAAATGTTTTGTCCAATAAAGGCCAGTTGATTTACATGAGTAATGATATATTTGTTTTGAATCAATATGTTTGCTTTGATAAATGTTTAGCGGAATTTTAATTCAAATAATGGTATATTTGTATATATTTTGATATAAATTGATAGAAGCAATATGTCACCAAAGTGACCTCTCTTGCAAAAATTAATTTATTTTGAAATATAAATGGTTAGGTGCATGTAACTTATATAAATATTGATCGGCTCAAAGGAAGATTTATATTTAGTAGAATTACATGTGCACTTGAAACGCATGATAATTATTTATTTTTACATGTGAGCAATAACTTGGCTCAAAGGAAGATTTATTGTTTGACATATTACTTTATTATTGGTGTTTGATTATTGCACAAAGATATTGCTTACAAGATAATATTTTGTCTAAAGATGAAATATTAATACAGTGTCCGATATCATGAGATGGGGTTTATCTTTATTTGAATTTATTATTCCATTTTGGTTTTTTGCTTTGGTACTTATGTGAGTTCGTTTATTTGGTTTGTTTTGTTCTCTATTCAGTTTCTACTTCTGCTGCTAATATTATTGCTAGCATCAATTCTATTCCTATGCTGAATGGCACAAATTTTAAGGCATGGCAAGAAAGTATCTTAATTACTCTTGGAGTCATAGACCTAGACCTTGCATTAAGGGTTGTTAAACTTGCTGATCTCGCTGATATAAGTATCTCATATGAAAAGAGGGAGATGGAAAAGTGGGAAAAGTCTAATCGCATAAATCTCATGGTCATCAAGCATGCTATTCTGGAAGCTTTTAGGGGCACTATGTCTGATATGGTTGATACGGCTGAGGCTTTTTTGGAGGACCTAGAGAAGAGATTTGCTAATAATGAAAAGGCTAAAACTGGTACAATCTTGGCAAAGCTCATCTCGATGACATACACGGGTAAAGGAAACATAAGGGAGTACCTTATGGAAATGTCTATTCTTGCTTCAAAATTAAAGGCACTCAAGTTGGATTTGTCTAAACACTTGTTAGTGCATTTGGCTCTGATATGCCTTCTAGCATAGTTTAGACAATTCAAGGTGAGCTATAACTATCAAAAGGACTGGTCCCTTAATGAGCTCATCTCACACTGTGTTTAGGAAGATGAGAGATTGAAGAGAAGATATAGAGCGCTTACTTAGCCTTCACCTTAAAGGACAAGAAAAATGATAACAACAAAGACCCATTATGAGTTTTAGATTAGCAAGAAGCATAGTTTAAAGAATTTACATATTTGGGGATGTCTGGATGAGGCAAGGCCTTAAAGAAACTAGATTTTAGAACTATCATTTGCTATTTTATTGGATACTTTGAAAGATCTAGGAGTTGCAAATTTTATGATCCTACAACTAAGTCTATTTTCGAGACATGAAATAGATGATTCTTTGAGAATGCTGAGTTTGTGGGGGGAGAAAGAGTTAGGGGTTTTGTCTTTGAAGAGGAATATGTTAATATTCCTCCAACTGCTATTGACAATGATTAGGAAAAGCATTCTATACCTAACATTGTTCAAGAAGTAACTCCATATCAAGATAATGTCATTGAACCTCTCATTTGGGTTTCAAGAAGTTGTTTCAGAAGAACATACTCTACAATCTCAAAAACTAATGCTATTAAGAAGATCTACTAGAGAAAAGAGAAGTGCAATTTTGAATGATTATATTGTATTTCTCCAAGAACATGATGTTGACATTGGAGTGATGGAAGATGATCTAATGAACTTCCATCAAGCTATGAAAAGTTCTAACTCCCAAAAGTGGATTGATGCCATGAATGAAGAGATTAAGTCCATGAAAGACAATGACATATGGGATCATATCCCATTGCGCGAAGATACAAAGCCTATTGGTTGCAAATGGATTTTTAAAACTAAGAGAGATTTGAAAAGCAATGTAGAGAGGTACAAGGTATGTCTTGTTGCTAAAGGCTTCACACAGAAAGAAGACATCGATTATAAAGGGACTTTCTCTCCAGTTTCATTGAAAGACTCCTTTAGGATTATAATAGCTTTAGTTGCATATTTTGATCTTGAGCTACATCAAATGGATGTTAAGACCGCATTTCTTAATGGTGACATTGATAAGATAATTTATATAGTGCAGCCAAAAAATTATGTGTTAGATGATGTAAAGTTAATGGTTTGCAAATTAAACAAATCCATTAATGGGCTTAGGCGGGTATCTCGTCAATGGTATTACAAATTTCACCAAGTAATTATCTTATTAGTTTTTGAGATGAATTTAGCTAATGATTGTATATACCATAAGTTCAGTGGGAAAAACTATATTTTTTTGGTTTTGTATGTCGATGATATACTGCTTACCAGTAACGATATAGGCTTGTTGTATGAAACCAAAAGATTTTTAGCAAGGAATTTTGAGATGAAAGATCTTAGTGATGCAACTTTTGTATTAGAGATTCAAATATACTAAGACCAATCTCCAATCTCGAGGTATCCTTGGATTATCACAAAAGACTTATATCGAAAAGGTTCTCAAGAGATATGGTATGCAGGATTGTAAAACAAGCGATACCCCAATAGCTAAAGGAGACAAATTCAATCTCAATTAATGCCCCAAAAATGCTTTTGAGAAGAAATAAATGTAGAAGATTCCTTTTGCATTGGCAGTAGGGAGTCTAATGTATGCTCAAGTTTGTATGCAACCATATATTGCGTGATGTTAGGCAAATATTTGAGCAATCTAGGAATGGATCATTGGAAAGCAGCCAAATGAGTCATGTGCTATCTACAAAGAACAAAACATTACATGCTCACATACAGAAGGTTGGATAAATTAGAGATCATTAAGTATCTAAGCTCTGACTTTGCCAGATGCCAAGATAGTATGAAATCTATGTTGGGCTATCTATTTGTTTGTTAGGGGAGCTATTTCCTAGAAGAGCGCTAAGCAGACACTTGTAGCTGCTTCCACCATGGTAGCTAAGTTTATAGCGTCTTATGAGGCATCCAATCATGGGATTGGTTGTGAAATTTTGTTGCTGGGCTGTGAATTGTGGATACAATTAAAATGCCGCTTAAGTTATTTTGTGACAATAAGTCAGTAGTTTTATATTCCAACAGCAACAGGAGCACGATAAAGTCAAAGCGTATAGGCATTAAGTTCCTGGTTGTTAAAGAAAGAGTTCAGAGTGGTCAATTATTTATAGAGAATATTGGCACAAACTCCCTGGTTGCGGATCCACTTACTAAGGAACTATCACCCAAGGTCTCTCATGAGCACACTGCTCATATGGGTGTCATGTAATTTGAGGATATTCAGCTTTAGTATGAGTTTGTAATTCTAAATGTTTTTCTGTATAGACACTTTTTTAGTTATTTCAATTTGTGATAATTTAAGGTTATTTTCTGTAGAAATAAATTATTTTTCAATTTATCCACACTCTAATTTTTGTATGATTTGATCTCACTAAAGTTTAAGGTGGACCAGTTGGAAATAGACATGTTTAAATCACATTACATGTAATTTTCATGCTGAACATCCATACTAGTTCTATGTCATTTAGTTATGTTGATATCATGATCAGGGATCGATTTAGCTATAATATATGTACCAAAAATCGCCTTAGTTCTATGTTGACATAACTGATGGATGAGATTATTTAAAGATAATTTTAGTTATGATAGCAAAGTTTTGAGCCCATAAATTTATATTATGTCATACACTTATAAGGTGATGTATATATAGTCCAAGTAGGATATTGTTGGATTTTGGACTTTAGTGTATATATATTAAAAATAATAGTTGTATGCAATTTACTATCGTAAAAAAGGTCTAGCCCAAATTAAAGAGATCTAATTATTAGGTGGATCTAAGTTACCTTATAAAGTATGAGCTTATATGTGTAGATACTCTAATTTCTAATTTCTAATTTTATGATGGGTTAAATTAAAAATAAAGAAAAGATATTCAATTATATTAGGGTAATTGTCTCTGAATTATGTCTATGATTCTTTTTTGATATCTCATCATTAGTAAAAAGAGAGTAACTTCTCCTAAACTTTATATGCACTAATTTGGAAGATCAATAACCGTAAGGCTCAAAGGATTTCATCAATATTCATGGATCTAGGTATGCTTCCACATACATATTGATTTTAGATGATTTAATATGATGGTTCTTGAAATTTGTGTGACTTGTTTTACAAATCTAATTTAATTCTAACAGAGATTACTAGCATGCTTTCATGACCTAATGTGAATTTAACAATTTTGCATGCACAAAGTTCTAAATTTTCCATGTAACTAAGGGGAGTCATCTACCACACATATCCACACAAAGGATGAGAGTATTAATGCATTGTAGTAAGTGGATATTTTTAGATTTTGTACTTCGTTTATGTTTTTTTTTTATTATTTAAAGTTTACTATACTGCTTTGTATATCTTGAGTAACATAAGAGAAAAACTTGAAAAGCAAGAATTTATGTGCCAAAATAAAGACCAAATTAAATTTTAATCACAACTTGTATATAGTTTACATAATTCTAAAACAAAAATGGAGTTTGATTATAAAAATATGACTTAATTACTGCATGGAACAAAAGGGGCAGTTTTATTCAACCTATATTACTATAGTACCAATAGCATATATATGGTTGTGTATAAATTAAACAATACAGACCTATGCAACATGTACACATAATATCCTTGATTATTCAATCCATCTCTAGTAATAATTTGCAAATTATGAAGCCCAATTGGGCTGATTCACTTGAATAGCAGTTTAGTAACATTTTGATTTCACTTTATTATAATTCAATCACAAATTTATTATTTTTAGACATTATATGAAACTTATAATTTGCCATTAAACTATGTGAACATGTTGGCCACAAGTTAGAGTGGATTTTTCTTATGCAAGCTTAGATTAGGCAGTACATAATCATCAACATCTTTTTTCCTCACCCTATTAGGAAGTTCCCAATTAAAGAGATAAAGAAGATTGGCAACCACAATTTTCACTGTTGCCAATGCCATTGTTATTCTAAAGCAAGTTCTCCTCCAAGCTCCAAATGGTATAAAGCCAAAATCTTGCCTCTTAATGTCCATTGGTAATTTCTTATAATCTCTGAAAAACCTCTTGAGCAAGAACTCGTTGTCATTCTCCTATAACTCTGGATCCTTACTTATAGCCCATGCATTCATGGCATAGACTAAGGTTTTTGTTGGTATTGTAAATACATCAATCGTACATTTTTCTATTGTTTCACATAGGATAAGGGGTATCGTGGAGTACAGTCACAAGGTTTCCTTTATTACAACATTGAAATAAGGAAACTTTGTTGTGGTAATATCCTCTTCTTCACCATTTTTTTCTTTCCAAGTGAAGTCCTAAGTTTTGCTTGCACTTTTTTCATGGCAGAGGGATTTTGTAGAAGAATGAAAGATGCCAAGTAACAAAATAAAAAGCAAGACATAAATATTTGTATTATTATAATAACAAAAAAAGGGATAAATGTATGTATTACTATGTATGTAAGCATTTAACACACCACTCAGTTTTGGTTGCCTCACTTTTCTATCACTACAATGTACAAACACAAATCCTTATTTATAGATTAGCTAACCGGCAGTATTCATCACTTCAAATGTCGGTGCCATTATTTTAAATACATTAATACTCAAGAAAAAATAGAGTTTCTAGAGAAATGTTCAGTAATGGAAGCTTCAAGAGAATGTAGCATTGCATAAAGGAAATTTCTGATGTAGTTGGTACTATCTTTAACACTCCCCCTCAATGATTACTCTTTTCTATGCTACTTCTCTTTTTCATACCAACTTGTCTTTTAAAATCTTTAAATTTTGCAATGCTTAGTCCTTTGGTAAAAATATTTGCAACTTGGTCTTCTATTTTCACATGCTTCATTTCAATTTCTCCTTGCAACACCTTTTCTCACAAAAAGTGATAATATACTTCCATGTGCTTGGTTCTTAGATAAAACACTAGCTTTTCTACGAGATGTATTGCCAATTGGTTGTCGCAATATATCCACACAAAGTGATTATTTGATTACCCAAGCTTCTTCATGAGTTATATCAACCAAGTACTCTCTTGAGCTGCCATAGTTGCTGCTTGATATTTTGCCTTGGTGCTAGATAATGAGACTGTTGGTTGTCTTTTACTGTACCAAGAAATTGGTCCTTCTCCAAGACAAAATATATAACCAATTGTTAAACATCTTGTGTCACAATCACTGGCATAGTTAGTGTCACAATGCCCAACTACTTAACATTTTTCTTCTTTCTTGTATAATATTCCATAGTGAATCGTGCCTTTCACGTAGCATAAGATTCTTCGTACGATTTCAAAATGGGACTTTTTAGATTTTACATGTATCAACTCACCATTCCTACTAAATACAATATCTCTGGTCATGTCATGGTGAGATAGATGAACCTGCTAACTATTCGCGTATACATTGTGGCATTTTCAAGATCCTCTCCTTTAATAGAGCATAACTATGCATTAACCTCTATTGGAGTTGAGATATGCTTGCATTTTAACATTCCACACTTCTCAAGTAGTTCTTTAGCATACTTATGCTGATGTAAGAATATACCCTTTTCATCTCTCTCTACTTTGAACCTAAAGAAATATCTCAACTCCCCAAGTGTTTTCATGTGAAAGCAAATTGATAAGTTGGCTTTGATTTGAGTATCTCTTTTTCATAATCTCTTATGATGATTAGGTCATCCACATAAACAAGCACAATTGCAATCTTGCCATTTGTTTCACGAATAAACTTGAATCTACTAGCGTCATAGTATAGCTACTTTAAGCTAGAAATGTGCTATTTTCCAATACCATGCTCTTGGTGCTTGCTTTAGCCCATAAAGCATCTTTTTCAGCCTACATTCACTAGTTGGATGTGTTTTGCTTTCAAAATCTTGTGGCTGCTCTATGTATATTACTCTATCTAATTCTCAATGTAAGAATGTGTTCTTCAAGTCCAATTGCTAGATTTCCCAATCTTTGTTTGCTGCTAATGCCAAAAGAACATGTATTGTATTAATCTTTGCCACTGGACTAAATGTCTCATCACAATCTAGCCCATACTTCTGAGAAAATCCTCTGGCTACTAGTTGTGCTTTATATCTCTTGATTGATCCATTTGGTTTCCATTTGCATGAAATGGGCTTTATATCTTTGGTCCTTGGTACTAATTCCTAAGTCTCGTTTTGATTCAGAGCCTATATTTCTTCTTCCATAGCCTTCTTCCACTTTTCTTTCAAAGAGGCTTCCTCAAATGAGAAAGATTTTTTCACCTTATCTATTTCTACTACTACTACATTAGTATATTTAAGATTTGTCCTTCTTTGGCTTGTAGACCTTCTGAGTTGAGGTTGAGTTTCATCTGTTCCTCCTTAAGTCTCCTCAGTTTTGGCTTCATCACTCTTCTTCCAAAGTTTGTTGATATACGCCTGCTCTCCATGGTGACTTTATGTTTTCTACCTAAGTGCGTTCCTTGACTTCTTCTGTACGTGGATGTCTGTTATCTTCATGTTTTTCAATATTCTTTCTCTCTTTCTCCTCAACTTCTCTTGAATTGGGCAATATTACTAAATGAAGTGTCTACCAAGATGATGACTTATCAAACACCACATTTCAAGAAACATAAGATTTCCTTGTTAGATCACAACACCTGTAGCCCTTTCTTTCATTGTCATAACCCACATGTGGTGCTTATTGCTTTCTTATTGAATTTGCTATGAAATGGTGATATTAATCTAAGTTTTGCTTAAGGCAACCTATTGATCATGTCTGTAGCTGTCTTCATAACTTGACCTAAAATCAAGGTGGTACATTTTTCACATGTGGCATACTCTTGCATGTCTTTGCAAGATGTCTATTCTTCCTTTCTGCTATTCTATCTTGTTATGGAATACTTGGACAAGTTATTTGCGTATGTATCTTGCATTCCTTTAGATATTTTATGAACTCATGCGAGGTATATTCACCTTCGTTATCTATTTGTAAGCATTTTATTCTATAGCCAAGTTCTTTTTCCACCTATACTTTAATACTCTTAAACTTACTTACTACTTGCAATTTTTCTTTTAAGAAATCTATCCATATATAATTTGGAAAATCATCAATAAATGTGATCATATAATGGAAGCCTTTGATTGATGGTTGTTTTATTGGGTCAAATATGTCTGAATACACCATTCAAGAGGTCTCTTGGCTTTGTACTTTGACTCCTTGTAAGGTAATCACTATATCCTCCTGAGCATCTAGTTGAGGAAGTCTCTTGAGCATAGATTTCTTCATCATTTCTTTTAATTTGTGGTAACTCAAGTGTCCCAATCTTTCGTGCCACACACCAATTGTCTCATTTCTACAAGTTTTATCCACATATGCATCTTGGGTTGACATCACGTAAATAGATTCTACTTTTCACCCCTCCATAAGAGGTGTGCATGTCAATTTGAGGCTTGGGGGATACCTTTACGCCATTTCACTCAAACACTACATAATTTTTGAATGTTGTTAATTGCGATATCGATAATAAATT
>JACGDI010005646.1:197219-242143 GCA_014898725.1 Jacaranda copaia | reverse complement strand
GTAGAACAAATCCCATTTCTTGCAAATCTTTTCCAGATGGTCAATCTTCCCCAAGATTTTGTCAACCCAACCAAGCCAGGGAAAATAATCAGTGAAATAAAAGGCTGACAATACCGTGTGGAATTCCGTTACAAGATGTTTGAACTCGTTGCTTTCACCAGTGCCCACCTCGTACCTCTTCCCGAACACCGCCCTGCAAATTGTTGTATTGGTGAGATACATCAGGATCTCAGTCAAATTGATTGTTTCTGAGCGAGAAGCCTGTTCGGAAATTCTCTGGATCATTCTCGAAACTTCGTCTTTGCGAATTGGACGAAAAGATTTCACCCTGGCGGAGCTCAGGAGATGAAGCATGCAGATTTTTCTCATCCCCTGCCAATACTCGCTGTAGGGGGCGAAGGCTATATCAGAGCCACCGTATGACACCTTTTTGAAGGCTAGCAAAGGGGGCCGGTTGCAGAAGAAAAGTTCTTGAGTTTTCATGATTTCTTCTGCCATTCTTGCGGAGTTGGCGACTAGCACTGGCCTGGAACCGAATTTCATGTAAAGTAAAGGGCCATATTTCTTGGAGAGTTTCCAGAAATATTCGTGGAAGGGTGTGCCATCTAGCTGGTGGAAGTTTCCGAGCAAAGGAAGGCTTGACGGGCCGGGAGGAAGGTTTCGCGTTTTTCGTCTGTGTTTGTTTAGAATTGCTGAGAGGATCAAGGGAAGAAGGAGAAGAACGAGGAGGAAAATGAGTGTACTCTCCATTATCATTTGTTGGACTCGACCGGTGTTTTTTGACAGCTTGGGGCAGCGTCCTTATATAAACTAATTGCAAATGGAATGGAGGATGGAATAGGAAACACAACCTTTTTTTATTTTCTATTTTATTTCATCTTTTGCTTTATGAATATAAGATATGTGTAATAAATATTTTTTAATAAAAATAATTAATTGAGAATCAAATATACTTGATATAAACATAATAAATCAAAATAAAAGATGAAATAAGAAATAAAATAAATGATTCAAAGTATTAAAGACTTGAAGTTGAACGAACTGATTTGTGCAATTATTGAGAATTCATCTTTACAAAAAGTAAATTAGAAGGCAACTATTTTAGTGTCCGAGCTTTTAAGATTTTAATTAATAAACAAACACACATTGTATCAAAAAATAAATCTTGGCAAAATTTAGTTCACCACGCACGCTCATAAATAAATATTTTAAGTGTAGAATAATATGAAACGGATGATCTAATAATACCGGATAACCCAATATATAAATGGATAGCCCTAATAACATATAAAAAATAGATCTTAGGCATAATTCATATTAGAAGTTCGCTCAAAAAATAAGGATCGTTCAATACCATATATAGAAATCATACTCATTTATTTAATCGATATGAAAACCTAACACATTTAATTAATGAAATGCATCTTTTATTTTTTTAACATTAGTCAAAGAAAGTTGGGTTACTTTATTTTCCTTTAAAAAAAAATTAATGGCAGAAATACATTCATATCCTGAAATACTCAAATAAAAATATTCTATTTTCTATCATATCTTAAAACACCCAAAACAATAAGACCTTAACTTTACTCTATCCTATCTAACCCAGGATTTTCTAAAGTTTCGTACCCATGGTTCTAACTTATCATCACGTACCCACTTTTTAGCCATTCATATCAGTTTGATTTGATCATCATTTTCGAACTATCTAAAGTAAAAAACCATTTCCTTTAAAATTAAATTATAAAAAATAAAATAAAAATTATTACCCTTCTGACACTCAATGACCAAATAAACCTTATTAATTTTAAAAAATTAAAAACCTTCTTTTCCTAATATTAAACCCTAATTCAATTAAAAAAAATTAGAGAAAATAAACCTTAAGAAACGAATTCAATTAGAAAAAAAGAAAAAAAATTATTGTGAGATAACAAAAACAAAACAAAAAAATAATCTTAAATTGTGGATTTAATATGCTCATCAAATGGGCAACATTGCAAGAACAGCCTATGCTGGAAAACAATTCTTTTTTTTTTTGCCTCTTAGGATTTATTTTCTTTAATTTTTTTTGAATTGAATTAGAATTTAATATTATGAAAAGACGATTAAACCCTAATTCAATCAGAATTCAACGAGAAAAAATAAACCCTAATTGTTTATCTATTTTGATTTTGATAGAAGTGGAGAACAGTGGTAGTGAAACATCTATGTCAACTTGTGAAAGAATACTTGTTGGATTTATTAAATTTGTGAGTGGAAACTAGTAAGTCATTCTTTAGTTAAAATTATATTTAAGTCATGGATCTTAGTAAGAAAAATATAAAAAATAAATAAACAAATATTTTTCTCAATTAAAAAAATTATGCAGCTTTATATTTTTTTTAACACCTTTATTTTTTTTCTTTTTATTTTTATTCATTAAAATCCTTGATGTTAACATACCACAACATCCAACAACTTAAGAGTATCAAAATTTAAAAACAAACATTAAATTAAGTGAAAATTAAAAATCAAAAGTGGTTTCAACTAATGTTGAACCATCGGTCATAAAGTCGGAAGACGTTAAAAGGAAAAATAATGCTAAAAATCAGTCCGATACCTAGTGATTTAAAAGTTGAAAGAAATAGTCCATCATGCTGTTGTCTGGTATGGTTTTGAGTCAAATTAATTGGGAATCTCATAAAAATTAATTACCCTAATTTGAGAAAATCGTTTGAAACAATTGAATAGTTTGACTCATCCTATTGCTTGTGGTTCGTCAGATCTAAAGCCATTCAATTTTCTTTTACTCATTAATTCCCGCAACAATTAAAAATTTCGATTGATTTTTAGCCAACAATACAAAATACAAAGAACAAGGCACAAGCTGTATGTATAAGAGGTCTTAAGTTTGAATCTATGCTTGTATTAGTATAATTAAATATTAAAAAAAATAGAGATTCCCAAGCAAAAGCCTCAAAATTGAAATTTTGTTCCATACATGCGCTAGAAGGGCTGAAATTAATAATTTTGGGTCTAATATTTTATTTATTGGTATTTTATTAGTTTTCAAATAACATATAGAGGGGATAGTTATAATATTCTCCCTTATAACTACGCATAATTACACAAAACTCCTCTCTTGATTTTAAAATTATACGTACTTTTCCTATACCTATCTTCATCTTACAATTACATAACCCCTTTTTATTCAATCAACTATACCAAAGAGAGAGAGAGGGTGGCTGACAGAACAATCAAGAGAGACAATTGGGAGAAAATTGCCAAAAGAGAAAGTGATAGAAAACGGCTTAAGAATCAACTTTTCAAATCAAGAGAGTTTGAAAGAAAGAGAGAGATGTGAATGTTTGCATAGAAAATAATACAAGACAAATAAAAAAAGCTTATTTGCTCTTTCAAAAATAAATATGTTAAATGATTTTATTGAAGGAAAAAATTGTCATCTGAAAATTTTCGTCAACTCTGATCAAATTCCTACTATTATAAGGGATATTTGTAAGTTTAATATTAAAATGGGAGACTCATGTAACTAGTCATAATAATAGAGGAAAGTGTTCTTACATAAAAAACAAACAAACGCACACATATATATATCGTGTCACGATTGAACGGTGAGTCAGTCCGATTTTGTCGAATTTCCATCCCTGGCCCACCTATGTATGAAATATGGACAAACGTTGCCCATCATCAGTGGAAGCCTCAAGACCTCGCGAAAATAATGCACACCGTCGGTCCGATTTTGTCGGATTTCCGTCCCCGGCCCACCTGTGCATGAAATATGGACAAACGTTGTCCATCATCATTGGAAGCCTCCAAAACCTCGTGAAAATAATGCATAATTCTATCCGCTTTTTCATATATAGCAAAACACCGTGAAATTTACCATCTTCCAATACAGAAACAGCAAATAAACTACAAAAATGATCCTACTTCTCCTAACAGTGATCTTGCCTGTCGGAATTCTCTTCCTCTTCCTAAAGCAGGGCCGACTACGGGGATCCCTTCAACCACCAGGCCCTCCAGCCCTCCCCTACATTGGAAACCTGCACCAACTTTACAACTCCACTCCCCATATATATTTACACCAACTATCAAAGAAATAATGATCCTCTTATGTCCATGAAGTTTGGTACAAGGCCAGTACTCGTGGTTTCTTCACCAAAAATCGCTAAACAAGTGCTAAAAACCCATGACCTCGCGTTTAGCAGCAGGCCGAGGCTTCTCCGCCTGGAGAAGTTATCATACAATTTCTTGGACGTGGGTTTCGCGCCTTATGGTGACTCCTGGGGAGAAATGAGAAAAGTTTGTGTTCTTCACCTCTTAAAATGCAAACAAGTTCAATCCTTTCGGCCCATTAGAGAAGATGAAGTTTTTAATACGATCGGAGATTTATCTGTCATGGCAAATGCAAGTCAAATTGTCAATTTAAGTCGGACAATACTGTCCTTAACCAGCACGTTAATTTATAGGATTGCCTTTGGGAAGAAATATGATGGGGAAGAGTCAAGAAGATAGAGGTTCCGTAGGAAAATAATTTAACTCAAAATGCACATATTTATGAAGTCAAAACACTATAAACAGATCAATTTATTCATATACCTGTTTGAGCCGTGAAATTAATGATCAATAATTCATGCAATTTCACAATTAATCACTAAATCTTCCTCTCTTTCTCACACAAGTCACTTGACAACTTTAATGGGATAGCAATATTAAAACGATGGATTGGAGAGGGAATCTAGCCTCAATATATATAAAATAAAATCCTAAATAACCCTCCCAATCACGAGTTTCTAAAATTGGGCCTACACCAACTGTCATATCAAGTCTATTTAGAAAAAAACTCTAACAACATTGGGTCAAAATATTAGGCCCTATGAGTCCGTTTCATTAACCGTATTAATTTTGTCCATTTTTATTTTATCAGAAAACAAATCCAATTAATAGAAATCCACATATTGAAATAAATTCCAACAGTTTGACCATTTTATGATCGAGTCTCAGGCTACGCAAGGTGGCTTCTTTGTTTCTGATTATTTGCCTTCATTCGGTTGGGTTGATAAGCTGTCTAGAATGATTGGTAGGCTTGAAAAGACTTTCAAATACTTGGATGAATTCTACCAAGAGCTCATTGATGAGCACCTAGATCCAAATAGACCTAAACCCGTGAATCCAGATATCCTTGATCTCTTAATCCAGCTGAAAAAAGAAAAAACCTGTTCAATAGATCTCAACTGGGATCATATAAAAGCAGTAAAAGCAGTGTTAATGGTGAGAAATCATCTTTAACATTCTGACTTGGGAAATCACATTTGTTGAGATGTGATTTTAGGGACGTTGCAGTTTTGTCCTATAACTTGCAAACTTGCAATTCTAGTGTAGGTATCAAAAATTTATCATTTTTAGGCCAACTTTTGCTGGAACTTCAAAATTTTGCCGGAAAAGCTAAGCTACGTGATAGAGTAGGTTCAACTTGGTGATTTTTGCCTTGCTAACCAGCCAACTTTTGCCTTGTAGGCATTTTAGCTAGCTCAATTTTTCTATTTAATATTTGAAGTCACAGCAAATTGAGCTAAAAGTAATAAACTTCTTAGACATACAGAACTAATATTGCAATTTTACAAACTATAGGATGAAATTGAATAGCGTGTGTCCCTTCTGACTTTGGTATGGACACACAGCCTTTGTTTTCTTTAATTTAATTTGTAGTTCTGGTTTTGTAATTTGTTTACAGAACATATTCGTTGCTGAAACAGACACGAGTGCAGTAGCAATAATTTGGACCGTGACTGCCCTGATGAAAAATCCCAAAGCAATGAAGAAAGTGCAGAAAGTAATCAGAGAGTTGGCTGAAGGGGGAAATGGTAGAGTAGTAAATGAAGATGATCTGCCAAACCTTTGCTATCTAAAAGCAGTCATTAACGAGGCTATGAGATTGCACCCACCAACTCCACTCTTATTGCCCAAAGAAACACTGGAAAAGTGCATAGTTAGCGGTTCTACGATTCCACCTAAAACTTGTGTACATAAATGCATGGGCTATTGCAAGAGATCCTGGGTATTGCGAAAATCCAGATGAATTCACGCCTGAGAGATTCTTGAATACTACTGTGGACATCATTGGGCAGAATTTTGAGGTGATACCTTTTGGAGCCGGGCGGAGGGGGCGCCCCGTAATCTCATTGGGGCTTGCAACGGTGGAGCTGGCACTTGCCAATCTTCTCTACTCATTCGATTGGGAATTGCCTTCTGGAATGAGGAAAGAAGACATTGATACTGACGTATTGCCTGGACTTACTATGCACAAGAAAAATCCACTTTTACTTGTGCCTAAGATCTACAAATGTACTCAAATCAAGCATATCTATTGATATGAATAGTGCGTGCGAAGAATGAATTCCTCTTCTCTGTAGTCGACCTAGTGTTTCACTTGTGAAAGAAGATGGCTAGGCATGCATCCTGTAACAATAATTTTTATCCTCATTATTTTTAGTAAAAATAGTAAAGTGAGTTAAATTCATGGGTTAAACTCAGCTGTCAGCTCAATTGATTTTGATTGAGTTGGGTCCTATAATTTTGAAAGGGGTCAACTGGATTTTATTAGATTTTGGATCCAAATTACAGATTCAAGAAGATTTGGGTTGGGTCTAATCTAAAAATTAACCTGCAACTAATGAACTAATAAATCTGAAATAGTTAATTTGAATTGCTGTACACGAACTTATATTATTTTTACTTTCTCACTTTTGTTCTCTCGTGCCTTTGGATTACTAATGAACTTTAGATTGAAGTTAGCATAGCATCTTAAGCTCTGAAGCTATTGACAAATTAGTCATCCAGAATTCTCAGACTACTAATACTGATCTATGAATATGAAATCTTACAAAAAAAAATGCTGAGGAATTCAAAAATGAAATCCAAACGATCCATTTTTCAGGAAATAGTAGCCCATCCAAGCTCCATGTTTCAAAAATTAAAAATGAGCAGCATTTTATGTTTCATTTACTTGTTTAGCTTTCATAGTTCATACAAGTTCATGGACCATGTGCACCAGGCTACATCAGTGGACTCAACTGGTAAGTCAACAAAAATTCCAACTGATAGATTACAACGTATAATAACATCACGTGTACAGCACTGTTGACGAATATGTTTAAGCTGGGCTTGCCCTCATTTCAGTGATTATTAAATCTATTATACCAAAAAAAATAATTAAAAATTTCAGTCATATATACCAGCCTTCCACGTGTCTGTTTAAATTGTACCCGTTTGTCTATTCGTAATTGTGTATAACGCACGCAGACCCTTAATTAGTATATCCGACCTTTTTATATCAAAGTTCTCCTCCTCTCCCTCTATATCTGCAAAAAAATTGCTTCAGCTTATCCCCAGTGAACTACACCAAATCTAGTTGAATACACTTCACTTGATCTCATTATATAAGAAAAATAAAAAAAGGTGAATACTTACCTGTCTTCTTTGCCTTGTCCCAAGTTCTCCTTGAAGCAACTTTGTTTTTATGGAATAATATGCATCTACCCATGCCTTATTCAGCCAATTCAGGCATAGATTTCCAGAAAAAACAAATAGAAATAGGCCAGTGGTAACATATGAGTTGACACAAAATGATCAGATAGTTGATACAAGTCCTTAATAGTTATGAACCTAGACTTCTTTTGCTGTCGTTTATGCAACTCTACACAAGATAATATTCTTCTTGGTAATCTCAATCAAACTCAGGATACTTGTAGCCACGAAGAGATTGCTTTATTTCTCATTGTTCAACAAAATTTCGGAGTAGCCAGTCAAGTTATGTTTGCAATTATCAAACAACATTGCGCATATAAGTTCCCAAAATATTGAAGCTAACAGAAATTTGGAACAGAGATACAGATCACTCATAAATGCAAGCAAATTCAGAGACAACCCATCTTAACTCTAAGCTTGAAAGTCATAATACAGGTACCATCAAAACTTCAATTTTGACAAACTAACAAAAATCGTGAACAGGGCAACAGTATAGCTCTATAGCAAATAAATGATCAACCTAATCAAAAAGTGAGAATCCCATGTCATCATCGCTCTCCTCTTTCTCTTCCTTCTTCTCCTCTGCCGGAGGTGCCTCAGCTGCCGCACCACCACCAGAAGCAGCGGGTGCAGCAGCTGCACCTCCTCCGATGAATGCACCACCACCTACATTGCCGCCAACTATCACCTGCAATGTTCACAAATATACTAATTAAATAATGAAACCACTCCAGAATTTCACATAAATGAATTAACTATTAGAGAACTTTTGGACCCAAATGTACAACCATCAATAGCGTAGCCAATTGTTAACCATGTCTATAGCAGTTAGATTACGTAATTAAGTTCATAAGTAAAAGGGAAGAAAAACATATCATGAAGTAGAAAATATTTTAAATATTAAAATTCGATTTGAAAAACCTGGAAGACGGCGGAGGAAGGGGTAACGTAGGAAAAGGAGGACTGAACGGCGCCGGAAGAGTCGACTGAGAGAGCGGCTTGGACAAGCTTGCGCTGAAGGTCGAAAGTGCAGCCGGCGGAAGCCTCGAGCTCGCCGTTGAGCTGCTTAGCCGACCACTCGTCGCCGGATCCCCTACAGACGAACGTAAATACTCCCATTTCCCTTCGATTTTTATTTGAGATTGTAAAATTACCTGTGCGATCAACAACACTTGAGAGGGAGAAGCTGCTACTGTGCGTCAGTTGGGGGCAGAAATCATACCCTAGGGTTAAGGGTTTAAAATGTATAGGGTGGAGGCCGTAAATGACAAGTCTGCCCTTTTGGAAACTTCTTGTAGTTACAATTTGGTCATGGGCTGATGAGATGGGCTAGGGATGTTGGGAAATGGGCATGGCTTGAGTGCAATCGACCCGTTCATAATGGGTTGGACGGGGGTCAAATTAATTTTTTTCCCATTAAAATATAATTGTGAAGTTACATTAATCAAACATTTAAAATAAACACTAAGTCTGCAAATCATATATGCAGACAAAATGATAGCAAAAACATGTTTAAGGAATGGTTGTAAGTTGTAACATGTTTACTGTACTTTTGGGGTATGTTTGATGATAAAGTTGTTTTTAGGAAAGTGAGTTGTGTGGAAGTTTTGGAGGGAAATGCATAGTGTTATGGTGGTAATTTTCAACATGACATGATAATTGGACATGAGCTTAACATAAAAAAGTTGAATTTGGGTCGACTTATTTTGAATTTGAGTCCAAATGATTGATAAGAATAAGAACCCCAAAAAACTGGGTTGAATTGTGTTAAATTTCAAATTATACAAATAATCCGAAATATAATTCTGAATCACACAACAACCCAAATCTACCTGCACTAACACGATCCAATTTGAATTAAACAAATAAAATTTTAATTTTTTTATGGCTAAAATATAAAATAACAAAATAAAGATTGAAATTTTGAACCTTCGCAATAAAATTACTACTCTGCCATTTTTCGATCTTATCTATTTTCAGAAATATATAGGATGGATGATTATAATTTTAGACTACTTCTAATGAAGTAATAATTATTTTTGGATATCCAGTGGACATGATAATTATTTTGCATTGAATTGCCAAATCACTACTTTAAATACTGAATTGTCCAAATAGCTTCTTTTAAGCTATATGGAATGTAAGATTTTACATATAATGATAGAGAATAATTCTCTCTGTTAAGAGGCTGTAAAAAATTCAAATGACTCAATTAAATTTTTTAAATTAACTATGTGTATAAATATGTTACTTGTTTACTTATTTGCTTGATAATTCATTTTTATTCATGTATGTGTTGCTTAATTGAATCAATATAAAATTAAAAATAATACTATTTTAAAAGTTAAAAGAGACAATTTGATTGACAAAAAATACAAAAATTGAAGAGAGCGGCTAAGAACTTAGAAAATATTGTTATTTTTAAAAGTAAGATGCTTTTTTATTTCAATATTTTTGTGAAGTAGATATATATTAGAAAATGAAAGGGGAAAAAATCATAAAAATTAATATGGTGTGTTGTTCAATTAAAATTTTATGTGGAAAACTATTACTAAGGAGCTTTGTTGAGAATTTTTTACTCCTATTTTGATTTATTAATAATTAAGAACAAAAAAATTATAAAATAAAAATATCAAAAAAGTTTCTTCAAATGAAAATAAATATTCAAAGTAATTATTTTAAATCAAGTTGATAGGTTGGGTTGGTTGAACATTTCCAGACTATCAACACGTTGAGTTGGGTTTAGGTTGAAAAAATTAATCTTGTACCCCCATATCAACCCAACCCGAACCCACATAACCTATCCAAATAGCCATCCCTACATAATATGATCTATACAATGTGAGGTCGAAGCATGATGAGATGAGTGTGGGTCAAACCAACAACTATAATAAGCACGTTATATTTATCAAAATGGTGCCGGTTAATAGCCTCTAAGGCTTAAGTCAATATAAGCATGGAGGAAATAGCAATAATGCAAAGTAATCAGAAGTTTTATGTAGGAAGTATGTATCCAAGATAATTGTTAGATTGGAGTATTTATAGAATTTTCGTTTTAGGTCGAAATTAATTTATAGCCCCTATCAAGGGCAATGCCTGTTATGAGTTTATAGGGTAAAAATAGGTCTTTAATCATGGTGTGAGTAGCCAAATAGGTTGCCACTACCCAAGATAGTACCAAGATCCTACTTTTTTGTCAAGAGATGACTACCTATTCGCAATTAATATGGAAGGGATAGGCTTGCAACTCGTAATCAATACAGAGGAGAAAGTGTGCAAGCCGGATGGACATTTACTGTGGCAACCCACACGCAATCCTTCCTAATTATCATTCTTGGTTTTCTTAAGGACAATTCTATAACTTAAGAGCATGTTTACTTCATAAGTTTAGGTGGGGATGTAACTCCACATCCCTTCTAAACTCATTCATTTTGTTAATTTACTACAATGTGGGTGTGAGTCATTCTTCCTACATAATGGTGCCATGGCTAAAAATAAGTGTATGCCGTAGTCACAAATTAATAGGCAGTAAAATTTCAACAAACATATATATCACATATCTGCAATGAATTATGATTATTTTCAAATAGTATTGAGGTAAAAACCAAATATATATTTTTGTTTCTTTTTTATTTGTGAAGAGTATTTTATTCATTTTAATATTTATCATCAGTCAAAGGAAACAATCAATAAAAATATCTAGTTTTATCATTTATTTTATCTTACAAAAATAAATAATATGTATGTATATATATTGCTTGTTTCACTTAGTTTATCTTCTAATGTCCTAGGTTAAATCTCTGTGATCTAATTTATTATTGATTCTTAGTTAACTTGTTGTTTGCATGAAAATGACAGCGTACAATTGCAATGTTTGATTTCGCGAGGGGGCAAAAGTTTTCCTGTTCAGTTTATTACCATAACTAATATTGGCTGATCAATAACTAATCTTTTATTTCTTTAATTGTGAATGATTAATTAGTTGGTGCCAATGTTTTGACGCATGGGAAATTCTTGGACGGATCAACTCTGACGCATCTAAGGATTGGAGTAAAGTTGGTGGGTAATGAGTTGGATTAATTATTGGGATGAGTATTATTATTGTTGTTTGTTTTCATTAGTTACTTGTTTGACCGTAAGATAAGCACGAACTTTGGCTTCATCGATCACCTTATCAAAGGACAAATTCATGAAAGCAACAGTTTAATGGATGTCTGATGTCGAGCACTTGTTGGTCTTAAAACTCTTAAACACTGATCAAAACTTGGATTATCGATGGCAGAAATCTTCAAGTGGGAGTAAATTATTACTTTGTTTGATCTTAGTCCGTAACACGACATGGATACATGATGTTTATTTGCCAACATATATATATATATATATATATCCACTTGTTTCTTTGCTCAAAACCATTGAAATCGTTATAATCTTCAGAGTTCCGAGCCAATTGGAACCCAAAACAATTGTACATTCTCCAAATTAAGTATAATATTAAATTTTTGTCTTGCTAGAATGTGAATGTGATTCAATGATAATAAAGATTAATGTTTTAAATTATTGTTATTTAAAATTAATGATACTTATATAATAATAATTTAAAAATAATAAAAATTGTTAGTACTATAATTTGTGACAAAATTTTTATTGTCATTAGGTTGTCACCATAAATATGTAAGTAATTATTAATTAATGATAACGATTTAAATACTATTCTTATCACTAATTAATTAGTATGTAAAAATCATTGAGGTGGCAAAATAAAATCTTTTATTGCCTAATATATATAATTACTAGCAGTATTTGTATTGTCATATGCTATTTTACTCCTAGTTTATTCTTGTTTTTTTTAGTGAAAGTAAAATCTCATTGCAAGAAAAATAAAAAACAATCAAAGTGATAAATCTTAGAGTTATGTTTATAATAAAATAAACATAGTGTACGTTATTTTTAGATAATAAACCACGTATAAGATAGAGAAGCAAAAAGTGACAAGGAAAAAATTTACACATAATAGTTCTGCACTATCTTAAAATTAATAATTATTAAATCACCATATGTTTCAATATCAATTAATTTATGAGTGATAAATATATTGGATGTGAATAATGTATGGATCTTTAGTATTATTATTTAAAAAATAGGGTGACTCAATTAATCTATCTATTTACATCAGTGTATATAAAAAATTTTGTCATTACAAAAATTGATAAAAAAAAATTTTTTATTTATACACACATAAAAAATTCATCCAATTTAAATTTCTAATCTTTCATATTATATTAAAAAATTTATGCCACTAAACTATAAACTACTTGGCACAACAATTGATAAGATTATTGAAAGTTATGCGTTGCTTACAATATAACAGGCTGTACCACATACACACAAAGAAAAAGTCGATGGGGATGGGACTAGTAATTACTCAGGGCCAGTTTGGTTATGTTTTATTTTCATTTTCAACCGTTTTTATTATTTAAAAATAAATTATTAATAATTTATTTTTATTTTTATCAATATATTAATTTATTTTTATCTCAAAATATATTTTTTAATAACCTACATATCTTCTCTCAATAATCTATGTATCTTTTCTCTCTTTTTTATTATTATTATCTTTTTTCATCTACAAACTACTAAATCTTATATAATCATTACTTTTTCAATAAATTATCCAAATACAAATTTATTTTCAATTCATTTACTTTAAGTAACTTTTAAATTTTTAAAACTATTAAAAATAAAAATTGAAAATAAAAACACAACCAAACTCTCTATTAGAGAGTGAAAAATATATATGCATATCAAGTTAAATTTTTCGAAAATTTGAACTTTTACTTTTTGTGTGTAAAACATATAAACATTTTATTAATGCAGTTAGAAATTTGTTTTGATAAATATATTGTATGTACATAAACTTATATTTGCATCCTTAAACTAAAAAGATAGTTGCAATTATACATTCTTGATAAGGTTGAACGTTGTTTTTAGTGAATTGGGTATTATTTGGGTTAATTCGATCAAAGAGGTTGAATGATCCAACAGTGATATTCTTCTTGGGCTGAGATATATAACCAAGAGCAAACGTCAGACTAGCCGAGGTGCCCCCAACTAAAGCACTCCGATGCTCAAGTTAGTTCTGGTCGAATGAAATAATTGAGTAGTAGAGTAAGAGCATATAGTGTATATGACACACTTAGAGTGGGGCTGGCAATAGGGTATTTATACCCTTCTCCTAGTAGATGATATGTCTAAGATGCCCTTATCAAGTGTAAAGGGATCTTGTCCTTGTTTGGGAGTTATTGGTCATTTTCAATCTCGATATTATTCCAGATGATATCATCTCCTACTGTTCAAGGTGAATAGTACTTTGAGGGTGCGCCTCCCTGATAGAGTTGGTGGCAGAGGCTGTATTGGAGTGACACACATAATTAATATGGAGGCACGCTACCTGTCAGAGCATTGAATACGGCAAGGATATAAGTCAGCGCTGGAGTGAGCACTCTGATTGACTATAATTGACCGAACAAGGTGGTCAACTAGAGAGATGGCTGAACGAACTAGGTGATTTTAAGTTGCCCATCGAGTGTGGTCAAGAACTATTCGCTCGATCGGGCAAATGTGGTTGAATAACCCAGCTCTACTGGGTTCGAAAATATCGTCGGGCTTCGGATGTCAAGTGAGCCTGAAAACCCTCTCTGGAGTCAATAGCTTATTGAGTTGAGCCTGTTGGGCTATCCCATATCATGAGCCTCCCCCACTCATGGTTCTGATCGAGCTTATTGACAAGAATGAACATGGAGTAGATAACTGAATAACGGTTATGCATATTCAACCAGGATTTTGCACATTTAATGCATCAATTATATTGTGCTATACGAAGTGCCAAGAGGCAGTTTTACAATTATTACTGCTGCTTGAGTTCCCGTATCCAAATTCCCATAAATAGGTGAGGTAGAAACATTTATTTTTCACTTTTACTGAATCTAATCGAGTTGAGTTCTTGCCTTCAGAGTCCCTTAACCCTTTCTGCATTCTAGAGTTTTCAAGTGATCCATTGTAAGTTCTTCTCCAAGTTTCTATTTTCCTTTATTTACTTTGTAAAGATGTCAAGTGTATCAGATAGTGAGGACACTAGATCCCAAAGTGTACACTTTCAGGGGGAGGTTGGAGGTGAGAGTGCATCTAAGAGCGCATCTAAGAATACCTCTGATAGTTTATCGAACGATAGCTCGACCTCTAGTAGTTTGAGTGTTGAGAGGGCTATTTTTAAGGGCGATGTTGGCCTTAGTGAAGTGTTGGTATCACGCGATCGATTGTTTACCTCGGACCATTATAGTGGGATAGTCTCTAAAATCTTCCTCATTGACCTGGTTCGAATTAGAGAGATGTATCGTATTCCCGATGAATACGAACTCCTAGTGCCTAAGCCCTAGGGTAGGATGCATCGACCTCTGAGAGGGTGCATAACTATGTTCGAGGACGGATTTAAGTGTAGCCTAAGATTTTCTCCAACACAAACAATAGTCGACCTCCTGGGAGGCCTCGAGGTCTGCATAACACAACTTCTACCTAAGTACTTTGCCACCATATATAGTTTTGCTGTGCTGATGCATTTATTTAGCCAGCCAACCTCTTTTGCCAATTTTTCTAACTTGCTCCATCTCCCTATGTCCCGAAAGTCGGGTAGCACTAAAGAGTCTGGGTTCTATTACCTAATGGTGCGTTAGCATCAAAAATTCGTGGTAACCCCCTCCTCATTATATTGCTAAAAGTGGAAAAAATATTATATGTATGTTTGGGGGCCTAGTGAGTTTAACATTCCTAGAGAGTGGTGAAGGGGGAACATTGAAATATCGAGGAACCAAAAGCCGAGCTAGCTCAATACTTTTGTTCAGGACCTGGTCAAGTTTGGGCAGATTAAGGACTCAATTCTGATTGAGAAAAGATGTTTGGTGTTGGCTGGCCTGTCGTCGGCTGAGCTAGACTCACTTACGGGTGATCAGTCAGGTAGAAATCTTTGTTGATTGTAATAACTATGGATTTGAACCTTTCTGTGTAATTCTAATTATTTTTTGTTTTGTCCTTGGTTGGCAGCTTGAGAAGAAGTTAATGGCTCACAGTTAACGAGAGCTATTAGCTAGGGCCCAGAGAAATGATAAATGTCGTCGAGTGGCTGCTCGATGAGATACACCTACAATAGAGTTGGCCCTCTCAACCGCTGCCCCAACTATGCCACAAATCGAGTAGGCGCCCCAACCTTATTGAAAGATGTCCACAGCAACCTTGTGGATCGGTGCAAAAGATAAATGATCGAGCAAGGAGGCTCAACACCCAAGAGGACAACAGGTGGGAAAGGTAAGCAAAAGGCGATAACTGGCTATGACTTGTTTGGCAAGCATAGCAATGGGGTTTTCTATCAAATCCCCAAGTTGTCGTCACCCTGATTTTGACATGAACCCACTATCGAGATTACAAATTCCAGCTCCATTATAGCATCTGGGACGACGAGTGCTAGCACACTTAAGTGTATGGTGGCCAAGATCTTTGCCGTCGACCAACGATGATTCATAGGCTTGAGTTAGGTCAACGCGCTTCGGGCTTTGATCTACCATTATAATATGGTAAGTATGAAGTCGATTGTTTTCTCATCAAGTTCTCCTTTCAACTAGTTACATTATTTATTGATAATCTCTATTTCGGGTAAGCCAGCTTAGGTATCACTTTTACCTCTGATCAGAGTTAGCTCTGGTTGTGGGAAGGAGGGAGTTAGAGACCCTTAAGGTTTAGCTCGAGTCCTCCAAACTTTAGGTCGACCAATTGACTAAGGAGGTGGCCGACCTCCATGAACAACTCAATGTAAAAGACCAAAAGCTAGTCGAGGCTGTAAAAGAGAGGAGTCGAATGGACTCCGTGTGAAAAGGCTCACCTGGATATGCAAGTGAGCTACTCCTCTAGTCAATCGATCGACGGTGTTGCTACGCTCAAGAAAGCTTGAGCGGCATTTTCTTGATAGCTTCCCACGATGCGGTGAGAGGTGATTGAACAATTTATGCTAAGCTCGGCCTTCCAAGATGCAAGATTAGTTCTATCAATCAATGATGCCCATAGCGTTTAAGAAGACGGTGAAATAGCATGAGTACCTAGGCTATGCTTTTTGGGTAGAAGATAAAGACAGAATAAGCCTTACCCTGAATGAGAAGCTACAACCTTAATTAGAATCTCAAGAGACTGTGATCAATGGAGACGGGGAGAGGGATACTATGACAAATGCTCCCATCGAGCCCATGATCGAAGCCCAGTAGAAATAGACTGAGGTCAAGGCTAAGCTAGTAATCTAGTAATCTAGTGAGTGAGTTCGCCTTTGCCGAGGACCTTGCTTTCCAACTCAAGGATGGGCAGGTCGACGTCATGCAGTAAGTGTTGCACTTAACTAATTTCATGGGCGACGTGGCAGGCCCTCACAACCAGAGCAAGCCGCTCTATCATTTGCTTCAGCGATACAGGAGCTCGATCAAAACTCACATGAAGGTGCCCAAGCTAGTTGATCCGAGGATGTTGGGTCGAGCCAGACTTGATTTCCAACTCTCTCTCTCTTTCGTCGTCGTTGTTATTTTTTTTTGTGAAGGTTATCTTGTTGTAATGAACACTCCTATCAATGAAGCATTATTTTGATAGCTTTTTTGCTGAATGCAACTATACCAACACAATTGTATGGTTGATAAGTTGAGAACTATGTTAGTTAACAAAAAAACCAAACAACTTTATCGTTGATTTTGGCTATGTTGAGAGATATGCGTGATCTTGTCGAAGCACACTCAACAATCTATTTTTACAACTTTGCTCAACTTTGTAGTTGATTTTTATTATTTTATGGTCAACTTATTAATTGACTACCGGGTCAATTAAATAATTTGGGCTAAAAAGCCTTAAGTTGGTAGCATGTAGCAGCTTTTGAGTCAACTATGGGGTCGACTTGGAACTTGGGCTTGGAGCTTTAAACTAGCAACTGAAAGCTGCTTTTAGGTCAACTACAGGATCAACTTGAAACTTGATTTGGCAACGACAAGTTGGTTTTGGGTAAAACACGAGGTCGACTTGAAACTTGATTTAGCAACGTGAAACAACTTTTGGGTTGACTACAAGGTCAACTTGAAACTTGATTTGGCAGTGTGAAGCTGCTTTTTGGGTCAACTATGGGGTCAACTTGAAACTTGGCATTGTGCAAGGTAGATGCAACTGTGACAATATAAGCGAATGATAGCAGTATTACTAGAACTTTATTTACATTACAGAATATGAAGCTGATTGCAATGTGCTTTTATATATAGAATTTCTTTAAGTGATGGCATTCCATGGACGAGGGAGCTCATCTCCATCAACATTAGCAAGTCAATAAGCATTATGCTTTCAAACCTTCAACGGTATAGGGTCCCTCTCATTCTGGGTTGAGTTTGCCAACATTCTTGGACACCTCCATCTTTTTAAGAATAAAGTTTCCGACCTTAAAACAACATAGCCTGACCCCTTTGTTGTAGTTTTCTGTCATCTTTGATATGTAGCATTGCATGGTGTTATAGGCTTCTTGCGTTCATTCATTGATAGTCTCGAGGTCAAGCATCCTTTTTAATGTGTTCCTAAGTGGGTGGAAGTGAATCACTCGAGTTGTATGATGTATGAGTTTTGAGGGAATAACTGCTTTGGACTTATAGACCAAACTATAAGGGTTGTGACCTGTTGCTCTACAGAGAGTTATCCTATATGCCCATAACACTCCTGGGAGGTTGTCTACCCAACTCGATTTAGTATCTTGTATTTTAGCTTTCAAATGGTAAAAAATTATACTGTTTGTCATCTCTATCTGGCCGTTCGACTAAGAATTACCCACTAAGGTAAAATGTTAGGTGATTTTCAAGGCCTCGCACCAACTTCTGGTATTTCTGCTCTGAAACTGGGTCTCATTGTTTGAAATGAGGATCTTTGGTAGCCTAAAATGATAGATGATGTTTTTTCAAATGAAATTCTTGATGGTCGCATCGGTTATCTTTAGGACGACTTCGGCCTCAATCCACTTGGTGAAATACTCAACTGCCATAATTATAAACTTTCATTGACCCATTGACTTTAGCTGTGAGCCCAAAATATCGATCCCCAATGATTGAACGATTAAGAAATCTGAACATTGACCATGGGCGCAGCGGGTTGATGTGGGAGGTTCAAATGACCTTGGCATGATAGATATTTTTGAGCAAAATCAACAGCACTTTTTAGTAATGTCAGCTAGAAGTATCCATACCTAATGATTTTATGCACGAGGGATCTTACCCGTAAATGGTTCCAGCACATGCCTGTGTGGATATTCTGTAATACTTCTTGAGCTTGGATGGGATCTAGGCATCTTAAAGGCGGTCCAAAGATCAACCTCTTAAATAGTTGGCCATGCTCATTGAGTGCAAACTTGGCAGTTTGTTCTTGAAGGCAATGAGCTTTATTTTTATCTTTGGGGACTGTGCCATGACTCAAGTAGACTTTTATCGGATCCTGCCATGAAGGAATTATCTCATTGATGCTCTCTTCCAAGTTCTCCTTGAATAGGCCTATCAATGGCCTATTAGTAACCAAAAAAGTTATTGTTCTATCTCTTATGCCTCTGGTCGAGCTAGCAAATTTGGATAGGGCATCCGCATGCTCATTCTCATATTAAGGTACATGACTAAAGGTGAACTTTTTGAATGATTGTTATAATTTTCTAACCTCCGTTAAGTACTGACTCATTATAGAATCCTTGGCCTCAAAATTTTCCTCGACATGTTCTGCTACCAACTAAGAGTCCATGATTACAACCAGGTGGTCAACGCTTTGATCGAGTGCCATCCTCATTCTAGTGAATAGTGCATCATATTCTGCCTTATTATTAGTAACTGTGTAGTCGAGTTTGATTGCAAAATCATACTTCTCTACTATCGCGGAATGGAGGGCCACACTTGCTCGCTCTCCTAATATAGTCAATGATCCATCAACGTGAAAAGTCCACTCAAGAGGAGCTTCGCCACGTTTACAGGCAAGTCGACCCGCTCAGCAATGAAGTCTTGCAAAACCTGTGCTTTAATAGATGTTCTAGGCTGGAAAGTGATATCAAATTCTTCCAATTTGATGGCCCATTTTGTTAACCTTCTGGATGTATCTGGCTTCGAGAGCACTTACTTCAATGGTTAGTTCATCAGTACTATCATGGCAAGAGACTAAAAATATGGGTGCAGCTTCCGAGCTGCAATAACTAACACCAGGACAAACTTCTTGATTTCTAAGTAGTTATACTCTGGTCCTTGGAGCGATTTACTATAATAGAAAACTGATCAATGGCTTTCATCTCTGGTCGAGACCAGGACCAAGCTAATTGACACTTTTGAGACAGCTAAGTATAGGTGAAGTACCTCTTCGAGTTCAAGTTTCACAAGCATAGGAGGCAAGGACAAATACTATTTTAATTCGACCAGAGCCCAATTAAATTATTCATTCTATTGGAAACCCAACTTCTTGGCATTTCTGAGAATTTTAAAGAAAGGTAGGCTCTTGTCAGCTAATCGAGTGATGAATCTCCTAATGGCGACAATCCTTCTGACCTGCCACTGTATATCTTTAACTATTCGAGGTGGGACAATGTCCAAAATGGCCTAAATCTTTTGTGGATTGGCCTCAATGCCCCATTGACTAACCATATAATCCAAGAATTTACCTTCTCGATCCCCAAACGTACACTTGTTTGGATTCAACTTCAGACCAAATGCTCTCAATATTGTAAAAGTGCAATTAAGGTCGAGAAAATTATCTTGGGCATTTTCTGTCTTTACGATCATGTCATTGATATGCACCTCCATAGACTTGCCTATTTCATTCTTGAACATAAAATTAACCAGTCTCTAGTAGGTTTCTCCAATATTTTTAAGTCTAAAATGCATTATCAAAAAGCAATAAACTCCATTGGAAACTACAAAAAAGATTTTATCCCTATCTTTGAGGGCCAAGAATATCTGATGATATTCTTGGAATGCATACATCACACTCAATAATTCACAATCACCTATGGAATCTACTAGTAAATCTATTTAAGGTAGGGGTGAGGATCCTTAAGGTAAGCTTTATTCAAATCTGTGAAATCATTACACATGCGCTATTATCCCTCGTTCTTTGGGATAAGTACAACATTACAAAGCCAACATGGATGTTAAATTTCTACAATATAACTTGCATCTAAGAGTTTATTGACTTCTTTTTCATTGATTTGGGTCCTCTCGACATTAAATGTCCTTGTCTTCTACTTAACCGACTTGTATAAGGGGTTGACATTAAGGTGGTGCACGATCACACTAGGGTCAATTCCCTAGATGTCAGATGCCTTTCAGACAAAGATGTTGATATTTCTCCTCAGAAAATCAACCATAAAGCACTCCAAGTGGGGGCCCATATTTGTTCCGATTCGAGTAGTCTTGTCAGGGCTCCCTATTTCCAACTCAAATATTTTAAATTTCCCAACAGGCTCCACTCAAGTGTCTTCCGACTTTCTCTTTTTGTTAGCTTGGCTCTCCTCAGGTTTCGCTACAGGGGTGTACCTCAAGATCTTCAATTGTGATCAAATTTTTTGCTCGCTTGACTCGATCAAAATATTGTAACACTATCAAGTTTTCTTGATATTACACAATAATTCGCCTGTACTGATCGGAGTCAAAAATTTGATCTTTATGTGACAGGTCAACATAATGACACAAAAATTATTGAGAGCTGGTCGACCAATTATAACATTATAAGTAAATGGGGCATCGACTACTAGATAGTTGATCATCCATTTTCTTTTTCGGGGCACCTCCCTAAATGATGTAGAGAGGTTGATGGAACCTTCTAGAATGATTTTCGACCCGCCAAACCCAACTAGAGGAGTATGCCCAGGTTCAAACTTCAGTTGTCCTAAGTTCATCCTCTTTAGCGTCGAGAAAAAGATGATGTTGGTCGAGCTGTCGTTATCAACTAGAACCTTTTTAACTTCAAAATTGACAACTCAACAGAAACTACCATAGAACAATCAATTTTATGATTGATATTTTTTCCTTCGAGGTGGGCCAGGTCATTGTCAGTGAAAGAGATGGGATCTGCGCTTGTCGATAAATGGAATGTTGTTTCAATTGATGAGGCTTTGGTCGACTCTAACCTTCTCTGAATCTACCTCCTTGCTGACTTTGAATCCCCCCAATGGGACCTCCCTCAATCATGTCAATTACTCCTCGAATGGGTGGGCAAATAGTCTTCTTAGGCGGGTTTCTTTTCTTTATCTTCCCTCCTTGGGCTAGCCAACCTTTCTCTATAAGAAGTCCACTTGATTTTGCCTTATTCAACCTATGCGTCAATGGCCACATATTTTTTGAGATTGCCCTGCTTGATAAGCCTCTCAATTTTGTCTTGGAGATTAAAATATTTATCTATGTCATGCCCCTTTTGTTTGTGAAAGTGGCAATATTTTTTTAATTTTTTCATTGCTTTAGTGTCCGTCAGCTTCCTTGATTTTTGGAGGAGATTGTCATGCTGGATTGCAAATATGACCTCTCTCTTTGGGATGTTCAGTGGAGTATAATCATGGAAACACTTTATTAGAGATCAACCCCTTTCCTTATGTTTCTGGCCATCTCTCTTTTTATTTTTCTTTTTGTCGATCTCAGAGTTTTCGAACTTCAGCCTATTCATCTCTTCTTAGGTCATATATCTCTTCATCAAGTTGAGCAATTTTTCCATCAACCACAGACGTTCTTGCACCAAAGCACTAGCGCATTCTTTGTGCTTAAGCCCCAAGAACAACATGTCAATTAAAAACTCGATCTTAGGGTTATCGATCTTCAGGACCTCTGTGTTAAACCTCATAAAAAATTCATGGAGGAACTCCCCCTTATTCTGCTTGACAGTGTGGAGATGGGAATAAGAGAGTTTCACCTTTTGCTAACTAGCAAACTAGTGCTGGAATTTGCCATATAGCTGATTGTAGGAGTTTTTCGATGACGGTTCCAACTTAACAAACTAATTGAGTGCTATGCCCTGGAATGTGGTCACCATTATTTCCACGTGGATGTGCTCATTATGCCTATGCAGTTGCATCATATGTTCGAACTACATCAGGTGCTCGTTGGGATATGTTAAGCCATTGTATCGTGGAAGTTCGATCGGGACCTTAGCATCGATGGCAATGCGCTCGTCGATAATCTCTTGGATAAATGATGAGCCTCTCTCTCAACGAGACCTTGGGGCCCTTTGGGTTGGGCACTCTTTCTGTGTTTCTCCTCGAAATCTCATCAAGGCGTCTGTTCAGTTGTTATACCTAGTGGGAAATTTTTTTCCATTCTTCCTGATCAGCTTAGGTAATATTTCAGTCAAAATGAGGCCTCGCGTGCTTGACCCTATTGGTGCGAGGCTCAATTAGGTTAAACGAAATAATCTACAGAGTCAACAATTTCTTTCCTTATCTCAGGTCGTCCTCTATCTCCCTAGGGGTGCCTGGGACTAGCTTCTCATCTGCCTGGTGGTCACCTGGACTCTTGGAGACCACGATTGTCCTAGGAGAACCTTTCCTTTGGTAGAGGTAATTGGGGTGTTGCACTGCCAGTTGAGGCTGGTATGGTTGTATGCCTGTTAAATGCAACAAAAAGTTGAGTAGAGATTTACGTAGAGATTTGTTCACTTATAAATTGTATTAACTAAGGCATGGTTAGCGTTACAACTTGCTCCAATAGGGCGTTGAGGCTTGGGGCATGCAAACCTTACTAGGGTGGAAGAAGAGATGGAGATGTTGACCTCTTATTATCCTCCCTCTCAAATGTAGCTCTTTTAGTGTTCACCATTTTCTCAGTTACAATCTCAAGTTTTCCCACAGACGGCTCCAAAATGATGAGGTTGAAGGTCATTTTTAGTGAATTGGATAGTGTTTAGGCTAATTTAATCAGAGAAGTCGAATGACCCGACAGTTATATTCTTCTTGGGTTGAGATTTGCAACCAATAGCAAATATCAGACTAGTTGAGGTGTTCCCGATTAAGGCACTCTGACGCTCAAGTTAGTTCTAATCGAATGAGATAATCAAGCAGTAGAGTAAAAGCGTATAGTGTATATAGCATACCTGGAGGGTGGCTAGTAATGTGGTATTTATAGCCTTCTCCTAGTAGATGATATGTCTAATATGCTCTTATCAAGTGTAGAAGGCTCTTGTCCTTGATTGAGAGTTGTTGGTTATTTTCAATCTCAATACTATTTCAAGTGACATAAATTTCTACTTTTCAAGGTGAATAGTATTCTGGGGGTGCGCCTCCCTAACAGAGTTGGTGGCAGAGGCTGTATTAGGGTGACACGTGCCATTAATGCGAAGACACACTACCTATCAGAATATTAAATGCATGAAGGATATAAGTTAGCGTTGAAGTGAACACTCTGGTCGACTATCATCGACAGGACTAGGTGATCGACCAGAGGGATGACTGAATAGACTGGGTGGTTTTAAGCCTCCCATTAGGTGCGGTCAAGAATTATTCGCTCGACGGGACGATTGTGGTTGACTAATTCAACCCTGTTAAGTCTTAAAACGTCGTTAGGCTTCAAATGTCAAGTGGGTTTAGAAATCCTCTCTGAAGTTGATAACTTGTTGGATTGAGTCTGTTGGGCTATTTCATATTAATTCTGAATTGGATAAAATTCATACAAAATGTTAATATACTAATCAAAATAATAAATTAACAAACATTTACATTACTAAAATTTTAAAATTTTCTTAATCAACCTTTAATTTCCCTTTTGGCTATTTAATCTTTCTCTCCGTACAAAATTTTTATTAGGAGAGTAACGTAGACTTGTTGGTTTTGCAATCATATAATTAAAATTCGAGTAATTTTTAAAATATATATATGTATCCTAAGAAAAGTAATTAATATTTACAACAAAACAAATACAGCATGATAAGTAATATTTTTTAGTGATCATATTCAGGATATGTATATGCATAATATTTTTATTATAATATTTTATTTGATGTAATAAGAAAATATATTTTGCGTCATAATTTAATTTATAATTTTTCAATATTTAATTGATATATACTGACATTTTAAGCAATTTATCGGTGACGATATATATCCATATCGATTACGCGTGCATTTTTCTATTTTATGTAACAGTAATGATTAAAGTTGATAAAAATAATATATTTAATGATAGGAAGTGTTGAAAGATGTGTTTCAAACACAAAAATTTAAACAAATTTATCAGACCTGAAAAGGACATGCAAACAGCAGGACAGGACCTCGTCTGGTAAAAATAATTTAATTGGCGTCCAGTTGGATTGTGTACTTCTTCATTATTCTGACCAGAAGTTGAAATGCCGCTACGATGGCCAATCAAAACTCGAAAACAGAGGTGGTTGGCTGGCGGTATATATCAAACGTAGACTTCGGCAACCTTTGGTGATGAATCATAATTACCTAAGGTAAGCGGAAATTAATTAAATGGGGACAAATGAATAGGTAAGGGCTTGTTGTCTTACATTTTTGATGTATTATAGAAAATATTTTAGAAGAATAAATTTTTAGGAAAAAATTTAAAAAATATGTCAAGTGTTTTTATTTTTTTTTAGAAAAATATAAAAAATAATTTAAAAATAAATTGCTTGTTTCTTTATGTTTTCGGAGAAGACAAATTTTACTGCTGATATCAAATCAATTACTTTTTTTGTTATATTTGTAAAGCAAAATATGTGTGTGTGTGTATAAGTAAAGTAAGAGAATAATAAATAAATGAGTGATATAAAAAATGGAATGAGAAAATGAGAGGGTGGGTGTACTTTTTAGAGTGTAGAATTTTTTCAGATGAATTAAGTAAAAAATTATAATATTTTGGGGAAAAAATTGAAAAACGTGTATGCATTCTGAAAATTTTTGGAGGATTGAAAAGTATTTCCCCAAAATGTAGAAGAACAAGCCCTTAGGCCTTAGGATAAATTCCAAACGTATGAACATATAGATTGTAAATACGAATTTTACTAAAATGAACATATGAACCATGAATTTGAATTTTATTAAGATAATTGAAAATTCAGAAAAAAGTTATTTAAAAAAGTAAAATTATTTATATGAAATTATGTTCCAATTAGAGTAATTTTTTTTAATATTAATTTTCAGTTCCTTGCAACCCAATATTTTGCTCAAGTCCCTTTTGCGCACCCGCCACTCTTGTCGAAAACCTTGCGGGGTTCAACTTTAAAGTGGTATTTTATAGGAATTTATTTGGAACTAATTTTTTGCTTTGCATATGAAAAGAGCTTTTTTAAAAAAAATTATATACATACACATACAATTCGAATTTAAAACCTCACAGATTATAATTTGATGACAATACTGTTCAAACAATTGATGACTCAATTAAAAAAATAAAAAAGGCCTTTATAAATTTCACAATATTAACTTGATCATTAATCTTTTGTGGGTCAACGTCAACCCACTGCCACAGACAAACCCAAAAAGAAGGAAAACGGGATGAAGAAAAGAAAACCAAGTCAATTCCTCCGCCGTCTGACTCACTTCACTCTTTTCAATACTTATCTATAAAGGCTATTTTGTATTTAAAATAGAATTTATTTTTTATATATAATCTGCCCTTTAATTATCAGCAACTAAAAGAGACAACACAGGTTTGAAGGACAAAATGAAAATTCAGCATAAAATTATAATTTGGGTATCAATTTAACTATACCTCAAATTTATTTTTAAATTATTTTTTAGAAATAATATTTAAATAAATTATCATTGTACTTTTCACAAAATTCAAGACTATCGTGAGCCCACTTTCTCTATACTTCATATTTCATTGTCTTCTTTATCATATCAAAATGCCTAACACACAACTTTAATTTTACTTTACTGCAAATTATTTCATGCATTAATTTGAGTGACCAAAAAATGTTTTTGTGCAGATATATAAAATTATGAATAAGTTGAACATTTTAGGTTCCGCTTTTCTAATTTTTTGGCAAATTAAAATATTTTTTGCACGCGCATTGCATGTACATATGCATAAAAATCAACACATATATCCATCTAGTCATTCGTGGTCAGAAACTTTTACTAGCAGTGCAAGTAATTTGCTATGCGCCAGTAATGTCCAGCTGTAGAATCTCTCTCATTTGGGGGTCATCATCACCATAAAATGGTCACATCCATCCAGCTGTGTTACAGAGAGAGATACTCCTCCCCCCAACCCCCAACCAAAACCACCCCAACTTTTCTAGATAAATTTCTCCTAAATCAATCAATTTTTGGGTTGCATGCATGTAAAACTGATAACTCTTACGTCAGTATTCCATCAGTTGTTTTCTCTAATCCCACTTGGCCACTCCCACAGTATATACATACCCAACAACCCAAGTCAATCAAAGTATGCCTTCCCCTATTCTCTTACCAGAAGCGTGCGTCCTTCCCTTTTTCCTTGCATTATTTGTTTCGCTATACACTACCTCCCCACCCCTAACCACGCCACACCCCCAAAGGCCTATATAAAGCCTTCCCCACTTGATACGCAGCACCAAAATTTGTTTTAGCTCTGAATACAAGTACAAAATGAAACATATATAAACTAGATTTAAGAAGGTTGTTGAAGCGATCATCTCAAATGAAGATATTTGTTCTGCTTTTGGTATTGTTAGGCTTTGTGGCTGCTGCTTCAGGTGGCAATTTCTACCAAGATTTCGACATTACATGGGGCGACGGGAGGGCAAAAATACTTGGCAACGGGAAGCTTCTTACGCTGTCTTTAGACAAGATTTCTGGTTCTGGATTTAGGTCCAAAAAGCAGTATTTATTTGGGAAGATTGACATTCAGATAAAGCTTGTTCCTGGTAATTCTGCCGGCACTGTTACTACCTATTATGTAAGTCCCACTAACATGTACAATAGTAGTCGTCAATTGTTTACATGATCATTTTGTACTTTTAATAATCTGTCTTGTTTTCTTACAGTTATCTTCATTGGGATCGAATCATGATGAGATTGACTTCGAATTTCTGGGTAACCTAAGTGGGGATCCTTACATTCTCCATACCAATGTATTCACACAAGGCAAGGGTAATAGAGAGCAACAGTTTTATTTATGGTTCGACCCTACAAAGGACTTCCACACTTACTCCATCCTATGGAATCCCCAAAGCATCATGTAACTAACTAAGCTACTTATTTTTTTTAAAATTTATTTTCAAGGTGATGTAATCAAATTGATTCTTCGCCAATATGAACGTCCAACTCCATCGAAATATTGTTCCATTACTACGCATTTAATCATCATTGTATAGCACATTGGTTCTAAATTCTTCAAGTGGATGATTGAAGATGTTTTATCTGGTACCACGTTAAAGAGTCAAATAACTTAAAATAGTTTACAAGTTTTTTATTTTTTCTCCCTCTTCAAGGCACTTTTTCTCAGGACCCGCTTAATGCATGTTGATGGGATAAGTTCGAGGCGGATGAACCTCCATATCTACATCACAAGACATTTGGTCTTTGGTTCCTATATTGAAATTGAATTTATTGATGCATGTCTTCATATGAACAGATTCTCAGTAGATGGAACTCCCATCAGACAATTCAAGAACCTAGAATCCAAAGGCGTGGCCTATCCCAAGAACCAGCCAATGTGGCTATACTCAAGCCTGTGGGATGCAGATGATTGGGCAACAAGAGGGGGTCTCGTGAAAACTGATTGGTCCCAAGCCCCTTTCGTAGCCACTTACACAAACTTCAACGCCCTGGCGTGCACTGGTCCCTCCAATTCTTGCTCCAAAAATTCCTCTGCCAATTCTTGGTTCTCAGAGTCACTTGACAATACCGGGCAAGAAAGAATAAGATGGGTGCAAAAGAACTACATGATTTACAACTATTGCACCGATTCTAAGCGCTTTCCACAAGGGTTTCCTCCTGAATGCTCCACTCCGTGATGCCAGAATTTTGAGCCAATCTCCATGCTCCTAAACCACGCAATATAAACCTCATGCACATATGTACACTTTTTCTATTTTATTCTTTAATAATGGTTGAAATAATTATAAAGACATTGTGGTAAGAAATTTGAAATAAGTTGTGTGGATTCAAATGAAGATATTTAACAAGTTATTAACATGCAAATGGATAAATAACTCTTAACTAACTAGATAAAACATCTAACAAATTCTAAGAATTTAATTCACCCGAACAGATGGCTTATATATTCTAAGACAACAACTAATATCTCCAATTATTATAATGAGATGTGGTACCATTTTAAACCAAAGCTAAATGATTCAGGTTCGAAACGTAAAGCAACCAACAAAAAGTGAACACTAAGACTATAAAAGCAAAGTGGAAGTTCATAAAGTCTTCAACTCTATTAAGCTGGAGTTTGAACAAAGAAATTGGATTACAGTCTAAAGCTTTACAGCAAAAGTAATGCCAAATTTTTTAATGTTTATATTACAAGTAATTTTATTAGCAACAATGATATTTTATATTTTTATATGTCACTTGATTGGATAGGTAGTCATATAAAGCTATTTACAATGCACCCAGTCTCACGAGTCCCGATGGTTTCACGAGTATTCAGAAAGTATAAGAATGAAATTAAATTTCACAAGCCATCTAATTAACTAGCTTCGTCTTTTTATTTATTAAACACACACACACACACACACATGTTTAAGACATAAAAGACACCAAAATTTTTGGAAATTTTTTGATTCAAAATGGAAGCATCACGGAATTTCAACTTGCTCCAGAATAATAAAAATAAGATTTTAGAGTCATACATAGTTAACACAACCCCAGCTAGTTTATCATGCAAGATTCAGATATGGATAAACTAAGAAAGACCAAGTCCAGGTATCAAGATGAGTAAGAAACATACCTCACTTTCTGAGAAAAAATTGTTTTTAATGAGTTTATTCGACGTTTACTTGGAACACGCTAACTCCAATTCTTTGTACTCTTAAGGACATCCTGACAGAACCTAAAATTTCTCATGGCCCATTACTTGGGAAAGAATATGTCACTGATGGTCTAATAATTCCGCAAGTCACTCAAAATTAAGGGAGACCACCTTAATCAGCATTACTACCCAGGGATTACCATTGATACAATGGACAAGCACTTGCAGATAGATAGATGCCTGTATCAAAGCAGACAGATGTGCTGGTGCTTTTTCATGCTTGAAAGATGAACACACAGCTTAGCTGATATCTTAAAGGTGGTGCTTAAGTGAAGTCTGGGAAAAGACAGCAATGTGTTTGACCTCCTAAAGTTTCCATTTTTTGTTAGTTCTGAGTATAGATGCAATTGATGGTAACAGATCAGTTTTGGTAAAGTAGAATATACATCATCTTAAAGCCAATGTTTAGGAGCTAGTATTTCATTTCCTGCAACAGGTCAAAAGCAGGGCAATAATAGAATTACATTAAAGGAGACTGAATGGAGTATAACAAATAAAATGGGATTTGAACAATAATTTATGTGAATTTAATTAGATATGATTATTTAAACGGTAAAAACACTATTAGGTAACTTCACTAATATACTACAATGAAGACAAGTGAGAAATCTTGAGACAAAAATGAAGAAAAGTTTCATTATAAAGTTGCTAACAAAATTAGGAACAGAAGAGAGAAGAAACCTTCTTCACTTCTCAAAAAAGAACAGGAAAAAGTATCACCAAAATGAATGAGATTGAGGCTTATATCTTATAATTATTCCTCTAGAAACCACATCCTCCAAGCACTGTAGCATCTCTCGCAACATAAAATCAGCATACGTTGATGATTAATCATATATACGGAGCAATTGATGTGAGTTTCATCGTAAAGGATGGGATCATTAATCACTGTGAAATGAATCAACATACATTGATTGCCCAGAATGACAATACAACACAATCCTAATATTAAAAGTAACTTGAATTAAACAATTAGACAGCTTGATGTCAGACTCTTACACAATTCACACAAGCCAAATCACGCTAAAGGAAGCAATAAGATTATATAATACTGATGCCAGTACTGCAAAATTAACTAACAGAAAAAGAAACTTAAAAGGTAGATAAGGCTTTTAGCACTGCATTTGTCCAGCCAATATAACTCCATCTGACACATGCAATTGCATTAGTCCTCTACAAATGTCAAATATAGCAAAGACTATGGTTGCTCAAGACATTTTCTGAACAAATACTAATTCTGTGTAACCAAATCGGAAACTGAATCTGCAGAATCAGACCAAAACCAACTTGGCCAGAGACCAGTGTTGAAATTGAGCTTATAATCAAGTAGCTGGAGAGACATCAAAATTGACTCTGACAAAGATTGATAGGATATGCCTACACATGTTCTCAGCAGTCAATGCCTAGAACTAAACCCCAAGAAACCAGGGCCTAACAGCATGCCTCCCTCACCACATACCCATCACTGCCCTTTTCAGTCAATTGAAAAAGAAAAATACATTACAAAGAGCAAGAGTGCCTAATGACATAAGAAGCAATAGATTTATCAACAAAGACATGAAGAACCCACCCCAATTTGTAGGTGAACATATTCCCTCAACAATTATTAAGATGGCATCTACCTTTTCTTATCAATTTCACAAGTAACCACTTTGGAAATAATAAATCCTCAGCAATACATACCCAGTACTTAAAAGCATAACAAAAAAAGATAAAGATAGTGTGTGGCTGAGATTGGGAATTCACAGTAAGCATTTGATCGGGAAAGACAATCCATGAAACTGGCAAGTCAAAGAGCTATTTAATCTGCATGTAAGAGAGCAGGATATTTCATCTTCCACATTAACATTTTGTAAGCAAGCTGTCTGTGTTTGAGATGAAGAGAATTACCAATCTTTTATAATGATTTGAAAGATGATGAGATTAGATTATGAAAAAGTAAGACAAGAAGTTTTAAGCACAAACTATAAGATACCTCAGAATGCAGAGCGTAGCATTATACTGAACCTAAATGCAGCTCAAGCAGCTTTACTTCTCTAACAGGAGACATGAGCATGGCAAACATTGAACTCTTCTAGTGCCACCAGGTGGAGCTCCATTTACATAAAGCTAAAAGAATCAAGAGTCGATACGAATCCATATGAAAGAGAATAGAAATTATAACAATCCAATTCAAACACAAATTTCGTTTCAACATTATGTGACATCTAATCACACTCCAAGCAGAGGATCAAAGCTATCCAAAGACCAAATAAACCATCATCCAAGGAAAGCTCTACACAAATAATATTTGAATACTAGCGTATTGTCTGGTTGACATTTCAAAAACTTAATAAAAAACCTTCATAACTTGAATTGAGTTTGTGAACCAGACAATCCATTATAAAACAAGACAAAAGTAATGATTATAGGCAACAGATGAAGTGCCAAAAAAAGTTGGCATCAAGCATCTCACATACATTTGCTTCCCAAGGAAAAGAAGCTTTCAGTGTAAAGCCGAAGCCAAGTCCATTCCCCTGCAATCAGATGGTCCATCCTTTTGATGTGCTTCTTCTTCACATCATAGCAGTCAAGACTCTCTTGCTTTGCATCCATCACTATTTTTCCATCCCGGTAATCCAATGGAATGATGAAGTTCAGCATGTCATTAGTATAAGCATTCATATGAATACTATATTCTCGAACCCACTTCTGATTCCCGATATCCTTGAACACCCATATATCCATAGTAAGTGGGCGTGTCACATTGTCCACCAGGCACAATCTGCCCCCTAATTCCACCAAGGACCAGGCACCATGTGGGTCAAAACAACCTTCAGGAGGAGACACAGTTCCAAACTCCTCCTTTGCAAGATCAAAGGACACAATGGCCTCGTCCCCTGGCTGATTGTACTCATCCCAAATCATCCAATAGAATACGTTATCTACCAACACTCCCCACCCCCGGACAACAAATGGACAATTTGCATCTACCACCTTCCACACACCTTTCTCCCCGTCCATCAACCTCAAAACCTCACACCCAATGTCATAATCCACATGTAAATCCAAGCTCCTATCAAACAAATGCACCAAAACATACTCATTCCTCTCCTTGACATACCCCATTCCGGCATTCACCTCGCCCGAGGTACAACAACTGGCCTCAGGCAATTTCCTCATCACCTGAGTACTAGGATTACAGGCATAAAACCCACTCTCACTCACAAAGCAAATGAGATCCCACTTGGAAGGCAGCATCTCAATGTTCTTCTCGTCATCGTTTAGATACAAAGAGAAATCGAAATTCTTACAAGAGCCATCAAAGTTGAAAGAACAAAGATCAACTCTGGTGCATTTTTTCATGTGGGCTTCTTGTAAAAGAGGAACCTTTTTCAGTAAGAGCATATTAGGGTTGTGCAAACAGAGCTCCCTATGCATAGAAATGAAGTGTGGTTCCGTGGTTAAGTGAAGCCAGTGCTTCGAAACGCATTTGAACCTACCCAGGGATTTCACTGGGAGCCTCGATAGGATGTCGATGATGACATCAGTGGGAAGCGTGGGGACCATCACCAGCTCCGAAACGGTGTCGTCCTCGGATGATGAGAGTGGTGATGGCGGAGATGATGATGAAGATGGTGGTGATGAGATCCGAATAGGTGGCTTTTTCTTCATCTTTTTCTCTTTGTTCTCTTCTTTCTTTGCTTGTTCACGGAGAGAAAGGATCAGTTGTGTTACCTGACTAGTCTCACATTTGTTTTCTTGAATTTTGAGTCCATTTCTGTGTCTGAGTGTGAAGAAAGGAAAAACGCGTTCCTTCTTGGAATTTTTGTATGGTCGGTTTGTTTGGCAGTTTCGCATGGAGTGGTCCGAAGGGAATAAATGGGAAAACAAGTCCTCGTGGCCGTCGCAGAAGATTGTCAATAACTTCTGGTAACAAGTTAGGTTATGGTTCTGAATTTATTTAAGATGGTAATTTACAAATAACATATTTTTATATAGGGATATTTTATATTTCAATAACATTTTAATATAATTATAATAACTACTCTATTCTTTGAACAACATTTATATCTTGTCTATTACCTTCACATTACCAAAAACAAAAACCAAAGACGTAGCCTTTCTACAAAATACAAATGAATTTGGTCTTCAAACTTGGTGATTGTCTCAATTTATATTTTTTCTATTTTGCTAATCTTTTAAAGATTTTAAACTATAAGAATTGGCATTAGAAAGTAAATTTGCTTTGTGCTAATAGATAAGTTTTGGTTAGAAAAATTAAATAATTTAATCAATAAGTTTTGCCAAAGTTTTGCTGTAACTTTGATTAAGATAAAAATGTTTATACTATTAATGGGTTCATTGACCGATGTTCACACTTCATTTTTGCTCTACTTTTAATTTATTGACAAGAATACCCTCCTTCGCTCTAACTTTAGTGACTCATTCTTAATTCTTTTCTAATTTTTCTATTGTGTAGTATTCGACCGTATTTTTATTTTTTTTACAGTTTCAACTTTTGTTTTTTTTTTTTCCATCAAAATTTTCCATGGCCATCCCGAAACCTATCTTATAATCTCTTTCAACTCTCAATTAATAAAATAAAAAGACAAAATGAGTAATAGACATACAAAATTTTGTCAACAAAAAATAGAAGAGACGGGCAATTGTGAATGGATGGATGAAAAGATTATCAAGAGACATGTTGGCATGATCAAATGTTGGGCAATAAAAAATGAAAAAGAAAAAAGGTGATTAAGATGAAGAGGAAAAGTGGATAATTATGTAGGATTAATAATTGATGAAGTACAAATAATTACTCTTCTTTCGCATATGCATAATAACAGTTGTCTTTTACATTAAATAAGGTACCCAATTGATGTTAAGTATTTTGATTTTATGTCCTAAAGTTAACCATACACACAGGACATGAAAATAAGTTGACAACTGTAAAAGTAAAATTAGAATAAGATTCTCAAGAAAAAGCAAAATAAGATTTCAGAGCTGTTTTGGAATGAAACCTCATCAGTTGTCCCGAGCGCCTAGGAAAGTGTGAGAATATCAATTGTGGCCATAAACTTATTTTGATGAAACATAATGCATAGATGCATCTTTGGCATTTTATTTTAAATTAAAATTGCTCTTCGCTGACCAAACACAACAATTTGTAGAATTTCTGATTTTTACTTTTAGAATTAATTATTTTACTGTTTCTTTAAACAAAATTTCCATTTTGTATGCTTGTTTTGGTAAGTATTAGTTGAAATCATATATGCAATTTATTTTTTGTTTAATTTTTTTTAACCAACCGTAAAGGTAATTATAAAAGAGTACACATATATTCTTGCTCCACAAAATTAATTCATATATATATATATATATCATTGAAACTATTTATAACATTATACGTAAATAATAAATAAGACCTTAAAAATCGATGGATATGAAAACGAGTTTCAAATCATCCCATACGGATAATTGCTTTTGTTATTGTATAAACATAATAATTAATTTTCATTGTTATATTGCATTAATTATTAATATTTTAATAATGTAATAATATAATCAGTCTTTTGCATAAAAAAAAAAAAAGAAGCCCAACAGCCCATGTACCGCCACGTAAACTGTAAGAATGTGATGCTAGAGTTTCAAATTTAATAAAGCATGGGTAAACATTAAAAAAAAAACAAATTCTTAATTTTCTCTCAAACAACCAATTAATCAAATGGCATTACCATATACTTCTTCTTGTAAGATTTGGTTCAAATTTTAAAAAATTCTAAACGTGCGCTCGCATATAAATATTAAAAAAATAGAAGGAAACAAAAATGAAAAAGAAGAAAAAGAAGAAGTCAGCAATTCTTTTCTTTGGGCAAAGTGGAGTTTTCAAGTCAAACCTAATGTGTGCGTGTGCATCAAACAAGATCACACGCCAATGTATCTTAGTGCCTAAGTTGGCAACAGAAGATATTTATAGACAAGCAAATCCCAATTAGCGGAAATTCTACGGTCTCGGTGCTGGATTAACGAAAATTAAGCATTCTTCCAATAAAAGCTCTAAATATTATTCTGAAATTCCCGGTTTTTGATATTCTTTTTCCTACACCCTCCCTCCTTACAAAAGATCCCATCGTTTACATTTTCCTACAGAAAAAACCAGGTTGATATTTGTACACCTCCTCCCACAAGAGAGAAAAGAGGAGACGCAGGCACCAACCAAGAGGAAAAGGTGAAGATTCTCGTCTGACAGGACACCCCATTTCTTGCAGAATCTAGATTTCTGGCCAAGGCGTTAACTTTTAGTGCAATTTACAACGTAGTATTCATATTTAAATCATATGCCAGTGCTACATATATATTGCAAAGAAACAAAAAGGGTGGTCTTCTTTTCTCACATTATATTCAGATTTGTGTATATAATCGCACTCATTTCCGAAATTTTCTTGAAATTGTCAACGACCCATCTTCAGCTTACCTCAGGTTCATTTGTTTGCGATTCTATTTTTCTTTGGATCATTTAGAAAATTTAATCTTTTGTGTTGCATGTCTGTTAGATTAGGAAGTCTGCCGAGTTATTTGGCGGTAAAGAATAGCATTTGCTCTGTGATTTGCCTGTTTGGAGTTATTGCTGTCATTTGAATTAAGTGTCTTTGTTAAGCTTGTCGTATGATCCCTATGTTATTTACCGAGATCTTATATAGCCTATTCTTGAATTTCTTGTTCTTTTCCTGAAATTATGAATTATTGTTGTGAAATTTGATGCTTTGAAATAACTTTAGTGGAATTCTTTTTGATATTGTCAATAATTTCTATGGGAGCTTTTCCCCATGTTTCCCTTTTCAACGATTTTCAGCTTGATCTATGTTCCGTTCGTTATTGAAAAATCTTTTTAGGTTGCAATTGAATTTGAAGGTACGATTTGGAGATATGTATTTCAAAAAACTCCATTATTGTGAGGGATTCAAATACATCAAACCCATAATGATTGTTGAAGTACCGCTTAATGCTAAAAGATTTGAATCCATAATAACTCAGACTTATCCAACCAAGTGAATGCACTTGTTATTTCCAAATCCCACAGTCCAAACTTTGTGATTTTCAACCTTGAAACTAGTACATGATGTATTTTAAGTATTTATTACTCATTTTGGGTTTACTCTCAGGGTTTGTGTCTCCTCTTACATTGATTGGAAGTCCTTCCAAGGGCCTTGAAGACGAAAAGAAAAGCCAGATGGAATTTGAGAGCAGCAGTTGGATAAAAGATGGGGTTTATTACTACCCCCATCTGTTTGGTGGTATAATGATCACTTGTGCACTGCTCAGTTTTTCCACTAGCTACTTTGGTATGATTAGTGTTCCAGCAATGCCTCACCTTTTTCCTGACTTGAGGGTTTTTCATAAGAAGAAATCTACAAAGAAACGTGTTCGTGTGTATATGGATGGATGTTTTGATCTAATGCACTATGGGCATGCCAACGCACTGAGGCAAGCGAAGGCACTGGGTGATGAATTGGTTGTTGGGGTTGTTAGTGATGAAGAGATCATATCCAATAAAGGACCTCCAGTTCTATCTATGCAAGAGAGGTATAATGCATATCATGTATTTCCAATCAATTTTACAGGTCTTGATTCTGAATCACAATGAATGATGCAAGTTAGAAAAATATATTTTTATTCTCTTCATTCCCACCATTCCAGAAATAATTATGAATCCATAATTCTTTACTTTGTGATAGATTTTTCTGACATTATGATATTGGGTTAATGTTATCTTAAGCTCTTAGTATTTTCTCTCTTTTTCTTCAGTCAGGTATCGGCTGGAAGGGGTGAAATTAGCAATAGTATTAAGCTTAATGAGTGATTTTTCTCCTTTTGTTTCTTTCCTTTCTTTGTAGAATATGGGCTGCTACATTAACAATTTTTTGTCAATGTAATTTGCAGCATATGAGCCACTACCTTTTAATATTTTGGCTACTATTTACTTTAGTTGTTGTTGCTAGACCAAATTGACCATTCTAATCATTTGGACTTTACCATATAGATGATTCTTGTAATTGTGATCCAATTGAGGTTCCTTTTTTTAGGTTGGCCCTTGTTAGTGGGTTGAAGTGGGTTGATGAAGTCATTCCTAATGCTCCCTATGAAATTACTGAAGACTTTATGAATCGACTTTTCAAGGAGCATAGGATTGACTATATTATACATGGCGATGATCCCTGCCTTCTTCCTGATGGTACTGATGCTTATGCTCTAGCAAAGAAAGTTGGTCGCTACAAGCAGATCAAACGCACTGAAGGCGTCTCTAGCACAGATATTGTAGGTAATGTATTCTTCTTATTCTATGTGTTTATTTTGCTCTAGACGATGTTCACTTTGAAGAATGCCTTCTTGTTGGAAGAATACTGAATGGATTGTACAAAGTCAATTCATTGTTTCTCTCAACAGTTTGTATGGTTAATCATGTGTTCCTGCCTCTTATTCTAGTGATAATATAGTTGAACTATTTTTTTTTCACATGATTGTTTAAAATTCTTTTACTAGTGTAATTTTTCTTTTTCTGTTTGTACAAATATATAAACTATTCATACTAATTATTGGCATTAGCACCATAAATTTAAATCATTTCTTCATCCTTTCCTGTCAATCTGTTGAGTCAGTGTCTTATTTTTGGCTCTTTTAAATTCTCTGGCTACACAAAGTGTTGCTTAAATGCTAAGGAGGCATCATTGCCACTGATAAAAAAGACTGTTATGTGAAAACAACCATTTTTCTGTTGCTCACTGTACTGCTGCCGAGCATAGATTACTTAGGCTATCATAGCCACAACTAGGGATGGCTATATGCTGGGTTTGACAAAACCCAAGGCCTTTCCTGCCAACAGGTCCTGACCTGCCCTGCTTAATTCTCAACTCAAGACCTGTTGGACATATTTTATAATCTTAAAGATATCTTGAAATTTATTTTTATTTTTTTCAACAAAAGTATCACTATATCCTTCAAATTGTGGATAAACAATGTTATTAACAAATAATCAACTATTTGCACACTTATGTACGTATGCTTCATTTTTGAAAAATTATAAGTTTGAACACATGATTTAACTTTTGTGTACATTTAAATTGTAAGCTATTTATTAGTTTTTATTCTTATTTTAGTATCATAAAAGTGCAATATGAATGTTTTATTATGAATGCATAACTTGTTGTGTATGAATGTGTACAGTTTGATGGGAGAAGGTTGATTAAACTTGAGTTGAGAGTTAATATACTGTACATAATTGTATAACTAATAGATTGTGATCTTTTATTATCTGCATTCTCTATCCCTTCCCATATTTTAGTTTACCAATTATTTATAAATTGTTGAACCCGTTTAAGTGTTTTTTATTTTTCAGGTCCTTCAGGGTTTGAATGGTATACTTTGACTACCTGACATTTTTCTTTAAATTTTCTTTATTGGAGCTTGATGTTTAATTCGATTTGATATTTGGGTGGCAGAGGGTTAGACAAATCTGTTTATGTCTTTATGATTTGTTATGACTTAATTAATTCACAATTCTTTTTCCTAGAATGTATATCAAATCCTTTGTTTTCCTCGTAGGGCCTGGGTCATTATCTCCTCTAGATTACCACTGTTTTGACTATCATTTACATCCCAAAAGGAAGATTTTAAGCTGGCATTTTAACATCTTTCTGAGAAGTGATATGACTATGTTATCATTTAATTGTTGACACAAATCTGTGTGCAGGAAGGATCCTTTCATGTATTGAGGATGTTAAAGCTGACAAAGAAAGCTCAGACTCACCTCATGCTGGTGAATTTGATAACTTAAACAACACTCGCAGTAACAAATCTCCAGCTAGTCGTGGCCAGATATCTCATTTCCTACCTACTTCAAGAAGAATTGTGCAATTTTCAAATGGCAAGGTATGTTCAACTTTCATGTGGGCAATGCCAGGTGCGACAATCTTTAATATGACATGAGCCAATGTCCTTCAACTAATGTAGATGTGCCATAAACTTGGTTGTGTATAAAATTGGCTAAACAACAGATTCACAAATACTAAAATGTTCTTTGAGGTTTTATGTGATGTAGCTCTGGGCAAGGTAGAAGATTGAAGTACTGACTTTTGTATGAACAAATATATTAGTTTTGCTAAACCAAATTTTAGTAACTTCTCTAGGGTCTCATTTTGGTAATAACCATTTCAATGCCTGTGTTGAACTTGAAGGAGATCATCATTTCAACTTGAACTTTTAATGGTTACCTGGATAATCCATCAGTTGCATAATTTTTGTATGTAGATTTGAAAGCATAACTGGATGACTTGCTATGTATCATTTGGTCATTGTTTTATCTAATGCAAATGGAAGAAAATTTAACCGCCTATATGTGTGTGTGTGTGTGTGTGTGTTAACAGAAATTGAATTGAAATTGATTAATAGTTAATACTCAAAATAGAACATTTTGAATTGAATGGTATATTAACTCATCCAAAATCACATATAATAAAATCATATGCCATAATGGGCCGTCGACTTTCTATAATGTTCTTGTGCATATGGTATCACTTTGATGATAAAAGAGAAAGGCTTGTGCTATTTTCTTATAATTTTGTGCAAGTCTGTATAAAATAGTGATAGTTTATTCCCTCTTTTGACTTAACGCTTGATTTTCCTTACATAAAGCTTCATTGGTGAAATTCTTGCTATTTTGTTTAATTTCAGGGGCCTGGACCAAATTCTTGTGTTGTTTACATTGATGGGGCATTTGATCTTTTTCATGCTGGACATGTGGAGGTATCATAGAACTTCATGAAGCTTCCGTGCCATGGTTTTATTTAACATATGTTGTCTTTATGGAATTCCTGGTTTTCTAAACTAAATATAGCTTTAGGTTACCTAACTTTTCTTGATTAGATCATTGAATTTAGATCCTGCTCCTAAACGACAACTGTAAGATTCGTCTATTACATGAACTAATAGCTTCTAACGATAATAGGACTATTAGAATCTAATGTTTTAACTCTTTATGAGATAGTTTTACTTGGATTATGTTTTAATTATGACTTAGTGTAAAATCACATTTTGAAGTATGGGCCTCAATCCTGACACTATGGCGGGGCCGTGCTTGTGATTATTTTTTCTTGGTGCTCCAACTGAAATAATTAGTATATTAGAAAATGCATGGACTCCGATTCTTCACAGCCAATTGACTCTGTTTACTTCTGTTAATTTATTTTGCTATCAATTTCCATGGCTTCAATTTTTGAAAATGCCATGTAAATAATTCTCTTTGTGATCTTGTAATTTGATTAAATTGCTCTTTGTGAGTATGCAGATTCTAAAGAGTGCCAGACAACTTGGAGATTTTCTTCTTGTTGGTATTTATGCTGACCAGACTGTTAGGTATGACTTGTTCCTCATCATAATACTTGTAACTCTATGGTGATAGTTGCAAATTATATTTCGCTCATCAATAATTTTCTCATATTAGCAAGATTACCATAAAGACATTGGAAACCATATCATTTTGGCCATTAGCAATACCCGAGAAATTAGACATGATGAATTTCCTTTTTGCAGTGAGCTCCGTGGGAGCCATTTCCCACTGATGAATCTCCATGAACGTAGCCTTAGCGTGCTGGCATGTCGTTATGTTGATGAGGTCATTATTGGTGCACCGTGGGAAGTTACGAAAGATATGGTAAGTTGGCTCTGCGTACAAATTATTTGTTTTGTCTTTTATGAAACCAAGTAAGCTCTCTTGATTGCTGTAGTTACCAATGGTGCTCATTGTCGAGACAGATTAAAGGCAATTAGGTGCAATGTATGGAATTGACTCTCATGTTAAATCATACTAAATTTCACTTTCATGAGACATTTTGGAAATGACACGTGTTATTGTGCATTGTGTGGCTTCTTATTTGCCTGCAACAGCAAAGGGCACCTAATAATTAAATGGAAGATCTTGTAAGAAGAAAGACACTCATAATGGGTAAACATGAAAGCAAAACATCTGAATGACTGAAAACAAAATGTTAATCCTTAAAACTAGGTTCAAGTTTCTGAATCAAATACAGGATTGTTGAGCTGTTGAAACCTTGTGGTCATTAGAAAAAAGTGAATTTGGAAGAGGGTGAGAAGCTATGACTGTATACGAATATAAGCTAAAATTAGATATCTTGATCCATGATAATCAGACACAGGTAAATGGAGTTTACTACGTAGGGTTTTTATTCTTGATCCAGGAGGATATCCATTTGCTATACCATTGCTAGCAGCACCACACTAACACTGTGTTTGGTTTAAGGAGTTTGATAAGGAAAGGAAAATATTAGGGAAAAGGAAAACAAAAGTAAAGAAATACAAAATTTCAAACTTGTTTGGTTATAGAAGAAAATAATGAAGAAAAAAATGGAAGATAAATGTGTTGGAAAAGGAGAGAGAGCTCAAATGAACTTTTCCCTCATTTTCCTCAGCATTCTGTGAGGAAAGACTCATTTTCCTCAAATCAATTGTATTTTTCCCTAGGTTTTCCTTTCTTTAGCATATTTCTTACTAACCAAACAATCAAAAATATTTTCCTTATCACTTTCTTTTCTTTTCTTTTCTCTATCAAAATCCTTGAACCAAACATAGTGTAAATGGACCCCCAGCTTGACATAATTCCAAGAGCTGGAAATATAAGAAAATTTCAAATATATGTACAAAGACTGAGGTGGATTGTGCCAAAGGAAAGGGGTTAAATTGTGCTACATATTGGATTATTGTAACTTTATATTTTTGTTTTATAGAAATACTGCAGATATCTGAGTCTCGACTGAAATGTTTTCATGGAAGCATGATCATATTCACCTGAAACATTACTGTTCAATCTTGCAAAACAAAATTTAGCTTAGCTAATCTTGATTCTGCAAGTGCACTCTATTGGGGAGCGTATGCTAGTTTTCCCTCCCTATTTATTTTGGTCTCACTTTATCCTCGCAAGCAGAAATCCAAAGAGGAGATTTGAGAATCCATAAGAATTAAAATCCCACTTTTGGAAAGATGATATATAATCATCTGCATCTGGTGAATTTATTGCTCCCACCATCCCCATGTTTTTAAGTTTTTATCATGTGAATTCTTTGTTTTGTTTTTGCCTTTTTTTTGGTGTCGAATTTTGGACTTGATTTTGGCGTTAATGATGTTTCTCTTTCTTTTTATCTTTCTCATGCTTGGCACATAAAAGATTACAACATTCAACATATCTTTGGTCGTGCATGGGACAATTTCTGAGAAGAACCCTTTGTTCGATGTAAGTTGAACAATTTTCTATTATGGGATGTAAAAATATCATTTGACTCCAGTTATTATTATAAGATGGAAGATGTTCATAATTTCATTTTGATCATGCAGGGCAAGTCAGATCCTTATGCGGTGCCCAAAAGTATGGGGATTTTCCAAATGCTTGAGAGCCCGAAAGATATCACTACCATTTCCATAGCCCAGAGAATTATTGCCAATCATGAGATTTACTTGGTATTCTTCCTTAACCTCCTTAACCTCACCTAAGTATCTTGGAGCTGTTTGAAGCTTTTCTTTCCTGACCTATATGTGAAAAAAGGAGAGGAGAAGAAAGAATACAATCGAGAACTCTTTTTTTGGGCTATTCCAATATATGAGTTGGCATCACCTTTTTTCTACTGTTATTTTTTTCCTTGACATGATGCTGAAGATATTGAACCAGTTACTTCCAAAGTGGAGTCATTTTAGCATTTAGACAGCTATAGATGGTGCAGTATTTTGAATTGCGTATCTTTTAATTTTTCACTTGCAGCTCTTAACATGATCTACAATTAATAGTTGCTTATTGTGCTTGATGCACATGCATATGCATACAAATAATGCTATTTTTTCTCCATGTCACAGAAACGAAATGCCAAGAAAGAAGCAAGTGAAAAGAAGTATTATGCAGAGAAGAAATATGTGTCTGCGGACTGAAATGAGTTTTCTACCGGGGAATTTAGATACGTCATCCTCTTGAGGTGACTGACATGATTACTATTCAAGGAAAGGTTGGTCCCTGTAATTTTGTTCTTCGGTATCTACGCAGAAAGTGAAGGAAAGATAGATGGATAAAACGCAGCCTATGGCTGGTGATTTGATGTAGCAGTTTTTGCTCTGGGTACTCCATTAAATACTGATAAGTTATATAGTTTAGCCTTTTAGAATTATTTACCATTGTTCTTGTAAATTGGCAGATACAACTTTCTTAGTGCTTCCAGCTTTTGAGTTGGATAGAGAGGATTCCCCATGGAGGGTTTTACTTCTTGTATGTACCATGAATTTGATACATTAGTTTCTTATGTTTTGTTTGTCTGGTTTTGGTATGAGCTCTAACTCGAGTTTTGAGTTTTTACACGAGCCCAATAAATTGATTTGAACGCGATTTGATTTGTTAGTTTTTTAACTTCATTTGAGTTCTGAAGAGAGCTCAATAAATTTATTTGATTTGTTAGTTTAGTCGAATGATTGTGAGCACAAATGTGATTGGGATCATGCTTATTATATGAGTTGTCTAAAGTATGGCCTCGGTTGGATACGAGTTGCCCGGGGCAAGCTTTAAAATCAAAATCAGGAACTAATGGCAACCCAGTCATCTCCTGTTCATTTCGACATTCATTTAAATGCTTTGTGATATGGGATAGCCAAACAGGTCCAATAGGCCTTTCCACAAAGGAGACAACCCACGAGGCCCAACATGATATGGTATAATTCAGTAGACCCAACAGGCCCAAATTCAGAAGATTCAGCCTACTAAGTCCAGAGGCAAGTCATTTTGGTCGACTAGTATCGACCCTGTATAAGAAGCCCCGTGGTCGATCCGTATCGACCTGAGGGCCTCTTCTAAAGTCTTTTGATGATAGCCCAGGAGCGAAGTCAGACTGGTCAACTAGTATCAACCCCGTATGGTAAGCCGCGCAGTCGACCCGTATCGACCTGGAGGCCGCTTGAGAACTCATCATCTAAGCTTGGTCGACATGAATCGACCCCCGATTGCAAATATGACAAGTTGAACCTTTAAGCAATGATTACATGTGGCAGCAGATGTGACTGCTGCCTACAGATGTAACCGCTTCCACCAACCCTGGCAACCCTGCCAACACCAATCCTGACAACCCTGCCAACAAATCTGGCAGAGGCGCGCTCCCACTGATGTGACTACCCAGGAAAACAGGAGATTGCGCCACGTGGCACAGCCCCGAGATCTGGGTAGAAAATGACTATCAAACCCCAATCATGAAGAAAATCCAAGTACACCTGATAAGGGCACTTGGGGAAATTCACACTATCATTAGGTTATAAATCCTACCAGCACCACCACGCTCAAGGTATTGCAAATATACTATT